>JAPQRP010000005.1:5197476-5208735 GCA_037367295.1 Apogon hyalosoma
CCATCACAGAACAGCTGTATTTGTACTGAGATTAGATTACACACAGGTGGACTCTATTTAGTCATTTGGTCAGCATTTGATCATTCAGCAATCATCAGGCAACTTCTGAAGGCAATTGGTTGCACTCAGAGAAAGGGGGCTGAATACTTTTGCACACTGTACTTTTCCATTTTTTATTTGTAAAACAATATTAAAATCATGTATCATTTACTTTCTTCTTCACAATTGTATGCCACTTTGTGTTGGTCTTTCACATAAAATTCCAATAAGATATATTTATGTTTGAGGTCATAGTGTGATGAAATGTGGAAAAGCTTAAGGGGTATGAATACTTTCACAAGCCACTGTACTACTCTTAGGTCCTACAAGTGATGTTTGGCCTCATATTCTGTGAAAGTAAAGTCCTTATTTAAAACTCAGAGGTGGAGGAAACTAAACTACTGGGGCGGCTGTACATTTGTCACAAAGGAAGAAACCATGATCCTTTACTGTCAACATGCGACCTGGAGGTGAACATCAAACCATGTGCATGTATTTGGACGGTGGAGGAAGCCAGAGTACCTGGAGAGAACCCACACAAACACAGAGAGAACATCCACACAGAATTTCACCCAGAACCTTCAGCTGTGAGGCAGCACCGTACCACCCGGAAGTGAACATATTCACACAGAAAAATAATTAAATACAGGTAAAAGAATAAAACCATTCCTTAATGTTGACATGAACTTCTGAACACAGGTATGTGCAGCAGGACTGTATTATAATAATTCATTGAATTTGTCAATTAAAATAACTAAATATATTTTAAATAAAAAATATGTTTGAATTGAATTCAAACTTTTTTTCTTTTTCAGAGACATTTTTTTGTGGAATGATTATTTTGAGTATATTATTTAGATTTTAACTCTTCTCACTCTCCCTACAGACCAGCCACCACTGTTCTAAGGTGAACTCTCTTGGTTGTATAAACAATAATGATCAGAAATCTTTTTTTTTTTTTTAATTGAAGATTAATGAGTAGATACGCAGAAAACACTTCCAACAAAGCCCCGAAGGCTGCCTTCTCTCAATGCACTGGGAAAAATATCACAGCAAATGACATGTAAAATTACTGAGTGGGTTACAAGTTCTAAAATTAAAATATAAAGTAAATAAATGTGATTAGTGCAAATTTGTTAAATACTTGTCAAAAGTATTTTCAGATTTATTGAATATTTTGCACTAAATAATGTAGATTATTACTTGAGAATTTTCATTTTGCCTGTCACAAAGTTTTAGGTGACTTACAGAGACAATTTCAGAGATAATTGGTATATGTCAAATTCTTTAAGATATTAAAATATATTCAAGAATATTAAGTGTCATTCAACTCAATAGCATCCCTTATTCACAAATTTTACTCTTTTTTTAATCAATAAATGATTTAACTATGTTTAATCCAATGCATTATTTGTGCAAATTTCATTTAGTCAATTTTATTAAGTAAATCTTACATTATTTAAGTGTTAATTCGCTCAAGTCTCATTATCTGGTTGCAGAATCTAGTAGAAAACCAACAAGCTCCCATGTGTGACAAAAACATGCAACACTGATATAAATCTTCAAATATTATGGAAGAAATTTTGGAAATTTATTTGCTGACCTGAATAGAATTTCCTGCAACCCACCTGTGGGTCACAACCCAGTCTCTGCAAATGAATGTTCTAACACACTGGTTGAAAATGTCCCGTAGGTGTCCTGTCTCTGCTCATGCCCCATGTACTGTCACCTGGAAGAGAACAATTAATTAGTCGCCCATCTGTATATGTCACATACTGAATGTCCAAACATGTGTCATACAGTGAAAGTGCTCTTTGCACAGCTGCGTTCAGCAAAGTGTCAAATTAAATGCCATAAAAAAGGTCGCGTTGGTGGTCATGTGTCTTGTTGTGTGCAGTGTATCTGATTTACACTTAAAGGTTATAGTATACACTTAAAATGCAGAGTAGGAAATGTCACAAAGGGCCCACCGTTTTTGCCCTAAGCCACCAAATGGGTTAATCCTTTTAAATGTTGCGTTGACAGGATTCCATTTAAAATGTATTTCGCAATTGCAGAATACATGCCCTATAAAAAATGTATATTATAACATGTTCTGTTGAATTGGATTTTACTTCAAGAGTGTCTTCTATAATTATTGCCGGCGATAGTTTGAGTGAATGTGGCATTTAACACAAAACTGTCACCCAAAGTATGACTGAACCCAGGAGTCACTCTGTATAATGTGTATTAACAGTCGCAGTATAGATGCATGCTATATGTAAAGACAAAAACAGTGTGGTGCTCCATCTTGCAGATTTCATTGACTTTTCATTTTCTAATCCTCTCCGTATAAATATAAAAAGGGCAGTATTTGCCAACTGTGTACCGCTGCATGAAAAGGATGAAAAATACATAAATAACAAGGCAAAATTACTGTTCAATTGAATATGCAACTCAAATGCTGTCATTATCACAACAGGCACCAAGGAGAGGAAATATATTTTTGTTACAATGATAGATAATTTTCTCTGAGCAGGTGGAGAAAGACATTGGAGACTGGAGACTACTCAGAGGACGCTGCGGATGTGTGATGAAGGAAACATTTATGGAATTAACTCCTGAGAACAGAGATTGTTCAGTACAAGAGATTGATGAATACAGTTCTAAATGCACTTTCTGAGGCTTTGGTCCAGAATAAAGAATGAAGCGATTGTGTCTCTCCATAATTGGTTGAATAACTTGCATATACTGTACCTGTAACCTGATTATAGACCAGCCCTATGGATCCACATACCTCATTCCTGAAGGAGACTAAAGGAGATAGTCTGGGTGAAATATCTATCTGCCAACCATGGTCTGGAGACTTCATGTCTCTTAGGGCAGTGGAGAGAGCAGAGTGACCTATTTAATGTAATTCTTACAAGAATATTTCCCTGAAAACAGGATGAAACAGAATGTAAACTGGTAAAAAGGAACATGCTGTTCAGCCCTGGTGCACACAGTAAACAGTCTGGTGAGGCATTTGGAGCCAATCATTGACGCAAGAGTCTTTAATACTATCTGCATATGCGGCCTCCAAAAATATTGGAAAAAAAGCATAAATTGACCTCCAAGTATGACGTAAAGGTATTGCACAATGGGTTAGTTCAGCTGAAGTACATTTATGTATTTGCTTTCACTCACAACTCTACAAAACATAAGAATAGACTTGGCACCAGATATAGCATGTTTTTTGTTTTGTTTTGTTTTTTTTAACATGTTTTTGTAAGATTTCATTGAACACATATGTAAGAAAATAAAAAATAAATATAATAAGCATATCCCCATAAGATTCAAGAAGTTTATTGTCATATACACAGAACTGAGCAATGAAATTCTTACTTTGCGAGTTCCCTTCATACAACTACTGTTAATAGTTAAGCTAAACTAAAATAAAATAAAGAAATTAAACTGTACAGTTAAAACAATTTAAACTAAACTAAAACACTATAGGAAATAAAACTGTACACTGAGCATGGAAATATAAATAGGTAAAATAAAAAGAAGCAAAGAGTAAGTGTATCAAGGTGCAAAGAAAAAATGAAGATTGATTGATTGTGCAAGATACAAAATACTGTCACAGTGGTAAGACGCTGAGTACAAATATTATTATTGTTGTGCAAATATGCAGGTTATGATATGAGATATGATATGAGTTTCAGTCAGTCAGTGGATAAAAACTAGCAAAAGAATTATGCACATATGCATTCATAAGACACACTGGAGGACAGAGAAATCAAACAGGACATTATTCTGTCCATCTTCTTACCTTCATACATGTCATAGTTCTCCCTAAAGTTTTGCAAAATGTTCCAAGAGTCCCAGAACTGTTATTTTCCCCAGAACCATAAAAGAAGTGTTTCCCTTCAGGCACTGAAACGCTCCATAGGCTGTTTGTCCCTCATATGAACAAGATAGAAGTCCTTTGGCTTCCAGGAGGCAGATTCTGAGTAAGACCTTAACATTTTAGCAAATACAAAACCCTGTGGGTAAATGTTCAAAATGCATTCATTTAGGATCCAGACGAAACTCTTGACTTATGACATGACCACAACTTTTATTTGATGCAACTCATGGGAAACCAGGGAAACTAGCAGATTATAAAGTCACGCCTGCTAGTAATTTTAAACTGCTGATCTTGTCAAACTGAAAATCTCCATAGAAAAAAATTATCTATACCAACATTTCAGAATGTAGAAATATCCTGTGTGACATTAATAAGTAGGCACGTCATATTAAGCTTTAATTAATGTTTCAGAGAGCAAGAAGAGTGTATTTTTAATTTTCTCCAATCCTCTGGAGAATGTATTATTTCCCTTTTTTTTTCATCTTACGATGTGCAAACATGAACAGCCATGATAACTTAAGCGAATTCTACTGGAAAATGACAATGATTGTGGAACTTTGGATTTTATTATATTTACTGTTGTTACACCCTGCTGACTGTATTATGAAGTCTCTAAATAAAGAAACGAAATTTTCAGTTGTAAACAGCATTATCATGATAATATGTAGTATGTAAATCCTGTGCACAGTTGGGGTTTTCTGATCCCAATGTTATGAAAAAGAGTGTACTGATATAAACAGTTTGGCAGTTTGGCACTGGTCTACATTTTTACTTTTTTTTTTTTTTTTTTTTTTGATTCATCTGTTTCAGAGGTTAAATGTGTTACATCGTACATGCTTTGATAAGATGAACTGGAAAGCAAATAACCAAACTGCTGGTTGGCCAATATTTTTAATATATATCCTAATGTTTTATTATGTATATAAATAGATATATTTGCATTTATAATAGATTAGAATCAGAATCTGATATGTGAATATATTCTAATACACAGACAGTGCTTTGAAGTAGAACTAGTAGCTCTGAGACATTCCTTTAATAGAGTAATACTCTCAAATTTTGATCCAATAATATGTCTTGAAAACTAAGGCCAACGTGCACTTTTCACATCTATTTTTCTTTATTAATGACCAAAATTTGGTAAAGTTGCACTGTTGTTTTTCTGGGAGCATTTTGTGTTTAGACCAGTAATAGTGATAGTGTACGGTATCAAAGTTCCAAATTTTCTTTGATTTGACTCTAGAATCAGATCATGGTATGGGTCAAATTTGAGTCAGACCATCTTCCATGTCCAAAGTACAGCACAATTTAAAATTGCCATTATTGTGGATTTTGGGATCTTCAAATTTCTAGCTGAAAAATATCATTTAAAACAGTGTTGTTAAATGTCAAACCGAGTCAAAGTGAACCTCAACTGGGATGTGAGGGTTAAGAATGTAACTGAATTCTTATTGAGTTCTGTTTTAATAGTAACTATAGTTGTAGTTCTCCCAAACTCTGCATGATGAACCATCACCTCTTGAACAGACATAGCTTATAATGTATCATTTAGTCTTCAGGAGACAGATGTTGAGCTTACATTTTTAGAAGTTACAAAACAACTACTAGTTTTAACACTTTCTTCCAAAAGACAGAGTTTGACATGTGTCACACTGAGGCCTCATATGACAGGTTAAAGTTTACTGTTTGGTGCTAAATATTCAAGAAAGGATAAAAATAAAGGAGGTCTTGAGGCAGGAGTGAATTCAAAAGAAGGCAATGTTTTATTAACAGAAATTCTGAACAGAACAGAAGAAAAACACCCCCCTGGGATTCAAACAAAAGAGCTTAAGCTTACAGATAAAAAAAAAAAAGAATCTACTGCAGCCTCACAGCAAGATGCAACCTCTTCCCCTGTCACTCTCCCCAATCACTAACATTTATTCTTCTCAATAATGTTGGGTGAATGGGGCATAGTGAAATGCATATGAATATAAAACAACAACAGCATATGGGAAAGTAGAGCAAATAATGCAAACTGAGTGTAACTGTAAACCACATACTGCATCTATTCCAACAGCATGGCTTCGCAGTAGGAGAGTCCTGGTCCTGGACTGGCCTACCTGCAGTCCATACATTTTACCAACTGAAAACATCTGATTTATTATGAAAAGAAAAATACGACAAGAGGCACCCAGGACTGTTGAGCAGCCAGACTCCTGTATCTGACAACATTTCACATCCCAAAACTCCAGCAGCTGGTCTTTTCATTTCCCAGATGTTTACAGATTGTTGTTAAAAGAAGAGGAAGAGGAAGCTACACAGTGGTAAAAAAAAATGGCCCTGTTCCAACTTTTGGAGACATGTTGCTACATTCAAAGTTAATATAACCTAATTTTTTTTTATTTCTATGTTCTCTTGTGAATGTATTTTAGCATTCTGCTTTTTTTTTAATGCATTATACAACATCCCAACTTATTTGGAATCAGGGTTGTAATGAAATTATACTTGTGCTTGTATTTGTATTCCACATGCATGTGTTCTGCTTCTCCTCGGCGCTGCATGTGTGCACAATCACCTCTTTTGAATGAACTTAGTGAAGTTGGAACAGCTGCCCCTACCCAGAGACTTCAAAAGAAAGCTCAAATCCATCAGATATCACAAAAAATTCTGAAATTAACATACTTTACCTGGGAGATCCCTGCTGTGATTCCAGGGCATGTGGGTCAAATGGACATGGAGTGTTTAACTGGCACTTTGAGGTTTTGTGAAATATTCAGAAAGGCCAGCAGAAGATGGATGTCTCCTCGTGCCCCCCTCTGGTGGCATGGCAGGCAGGGCGAAGGCAAGTGATAAAGAGGTTACAAATGGTAAGAATTTTAAACATCCATTGGCCCTAAGGGACTCTAGAGACTTACTGCTCAATATAGATGTAGTGGATAGCGAGGGAAAAATAAGGGCAGGAGGAAGGAGAGAGGGAGAGGAAGGGGGAGAGGGAGACAGAAAAAAAAAAGGGAAAAGATGCAAAAAGAGAGGGAGAGGAGAGGAAAAAAGGGCAGGAAAGGAAAACAAAGATTCATTGATTTACAAATTCAATCTTCTTTCTGTCTTACTACCCTGTGAACAGAATGGGTCTTCTGCATATCTCTGCTTAAAGACTGTCGTATTTTCCTACAGAGCTCCTCATTCTGTACGGCCCTTTGTTATTTACATCAAACCTGAATTTAAGCAAATGTTAAAAACAAATATACATATGGAGCAGTGTTTATTCCCTTAAGCTCAGTGATTTGGGGTGACATTTTTGTCTGTGCATATGGTAACTGTATTTACATCCATATTTTTTCAATCAGACAGCTGCATACAGTGATGAACGTTTGACAATGCATATATTATCCTCGCACATATATTATCCTGATGCATTTTTTTTTTTCTCTCACAGCCAAATATGAGTCTTCACACACAGTATTTCATTTATGTCTGGTAAACTGAAAATCACTGCTGCCCTCCGGAGGACTGTGGTACAACTGCATAAAACTCTGACGAGCCATTTTTGCACTTAAAATGAATAAACCTTGTCTCGACAAGCCTGATAACAGTTTCAATGCTGAAGGGCAGACATACAGGAAGACATAACGCTGTAAATTATGCACTTTATCTCCACAGATCTACTTCAATCCAGTTCGGTGTTTCCTTCTCTGGCTGCTGAAAATAAGAGACTGAAGACTGGAATCATTTTGTTTGTTTTGTTGTTGTTCACTTAAATTCAAAATGAAAAGTAAGTTCAAAATAATCAACAAAACAATAACTAAATTATAACTGAAATGAGTCAAAATGAACAGAATGATCAACAAAATGAGGAAAAAGTGCACAAAATAGTGCACAAAATTAATCAAAATGAACAGAATGATCAAATCAAACAAAATAACCAAGAAAATTGACAAAAATGAATAAAATAAGCAGTTAAAAAGACAAAAATAAACAAATTATTCAATCAAAACAAATAGAAATTAATAAAATAAAATGATTAAACAATCAATAAAAAGTGCAGAAAATAGTAAATAAAAATGAACCAAAATGACCTCTAATCTCCACAATAATCAATAAAATGGAAACAAATTAACAAAAGCATCATTTAAAAAAAACAAAAATGAACAAGGTATTCCTAAAAAAACAAATAAAATGAGCAAAAAAAATTAATATTTTTTCGTGAATTCAAAACTAAACAAAAATAATTTACTGTATTTGTATTTTCATTCTACTCTGAAATTACACATTTAGATGTAAAACTGACTTAAATCTATGCTGTGTGGTTGCCGGTCAATGAAAAATGAAAAATAAAACAATGTAAAACATACATTTATCCTGAAACATCGAATGAATACAGACCAGTTCAGTTTTTATTTGTGTTTTTATGTGGTAGCAGGAAGGTATCAGACATAAAAGATGAGCTCGGGTTAAACCACCTTTTTCCACAGACTTCAGACTCTTCAGCCTTTCTTTTCCATATGTTTATTTCCCAAAGCTTAAAGATATTTTAAGATTTTTTTTTTTTTCAGATTACTTTTAGGCAGGTGTGTCTTTACAACATGGCAGGGGAGAACAGAGTTACACCTAAGACGTGTTGTTTTTTTCCACATCAGATGTGAAATCTCACCAAATTAAAAGTGTCAAACACCCTGTGGATTTCAAGAGTCAGTTTCTAATTTTACAAACAACTAGTTACAAATTCCTTTCCGCCGTAAGACGACGACTGTTCAGATTCTTCCAGTCGTATCATAGACGATGCCAGACTGACAAGGTCATAGACGACAAATGGCATTATCTTATTTAACAAGTGTTGAACAAAAGTCTGTGAAGAGCAACGTTAATTAGAAATCTAATCATTCTAATCAGTCAATCATGCTGTGAACAAACTGGCAAGTGTGTGAACAGGAATGTCACCATTGTTGTCAGTCGTTTGTTACTGAGTATAATGATGAGCCCGGAATTATTTATAGTGATATTTCAGGCTGTGCGAGGAAGTAGCCTCATTACAACATTATTACAAAAAGATAGCTTTTGATCAGAATGTTCTTAAATTGGTTCATTAACTTTGCATAAGTCAAATTATTTAACACCTCACATTTTGGTTTAAAATGTGGTATTTTCTTTTTCAACAATTAATCATTTGTTGTGATTGATGATTATGTCATGGAAGTCACTGAATCTTCAGTTAAGTAGTAAAACAAACTGTAAGCGTAATATAGACAGATTACAGCCAAATAATAAAGTTAAAGACAATAATGTTAATGTTTTTCAAAATACAAATTTAGTGTCCATGGGCTTCATATACTTTTCCATTTTATGAGACTTTCTACTCCGCTACATATAAGAGGAATTGTGCATGGTCACTACAACTATTTTACATCATTTATAAAATAATTATTGTATAAAATACAAGACATTGTTAAAGATTAAATTTAAAGTCATCTTATTATACCCTTCACTAAATTTGGTCTTTGCGTTTTTACACACAGCTAGCATTAGCATTAGCTTTAGCACTTAGCTGCCTTTTCAGACACTCAGGTGCTAAATCTAAAATATACATCTGTACTTCAGTAAAGGGAACTGATTAACCCTTTATCAGGCAAGTGACTATTTTTAGTAATTTCTGCAAACATTAAATATGGGGCCAATCCAGTGCCTCAGTGAGGTCAAGATGTGTGTTGGGTTTTTTTTGTTTTTTTTTTAACACTATACAGTGATTCAGAGAGATTTCATAGACATTTTGAAGCTGTAAATAGTGAATATGAGTGATTTTTGTCAGTTTATGACCTTATAATAGTTGTTTTATTGCATGTGTTTACTTTTTAGCAAGTGCTGCTCAGATATTTTATGGTAAGAGGAGGTAGATGATGATGTCCAGTAACACACTAAGGTTGAAATTTTGAATTTTAGAGTATTTCAGTAGGTGCCCTATAAAGGGTTAACCAATGTCTAACTCTTCTGGATGGAAGGGGAAGCTGTTTTTTTTTTCCTCTAAACTCCTCACATGGACTCATTTCACTATAGTCAAATATCAGACATAAAGTCCAAAACTGGAAGAAAAAAAAAAACTGCAAATTTTTAATGCCAGTATAATAATGATTAATGTTCAATAGCCCGTTAATTATTTGGTATCATCCTCCCCCATCCCTTGTATGTGTTGACACTAAAACACATCACACATCTCTAAAACTGACTGCTTTTACTTTGTTAAAAAAATAAAAGCTGGGAGACGCTGGAAAATAACACCTAATCAAAGTAATAAAAGCCTAAATAAATGGGATTCAATGAACATTCAATTCAAAGACATTAATGAAGAAATGTTGGAATGAAAAACCAAACATTTTTTAAAAATCTAATTACGAGTAATTTTTATATTGAGCTACATATTATTTTTCTGAATTTATTATCAGTTGTTTTTAACAGTGAATGTGTTTCTTGTTACTGTGGTAATAATGAAGTAGTGGTAACAATAAATACATTTGACTTGGAAATGTGAGATGTGCTGCTTCTTTCTTCCTTTTTTTAAGATTTAGTTTTCATCATAAACTTTGCATTAGTAAAACTGCAATTAAGTTCCTTTCATCTTTTACCAAAATAATCAACTGAATAGAGAGAAATTACAAAAAATAATGGTGTGGTCTGAATAATTTGGTGGATTTGTGTCCCAGTTATTTTAAGTTTAGTCTAAATAAGCTAACTTTAATAACTTTTTGTGTTGGTTCATTGCATTCAGGGCAGCCGTGGCTCAGGCAGTAGAGTGTGTCGTCCAATAACTGAAGAGTTGGCAGTTCAATTCCAGCTCTGTCCTAGTCACATGGGCTGAATCCCAATTCACCCCTTACCCCTACCCCTCCGTTTTGCGCGTACACATGAAGGGGTAGTGTTGTCCTGATTCTCAATTAGATGGAGGGGGAGGGGTGTATAGCCCTCGAAATGGAGATTTTCCAGGACCACACTTTGAATGGAGGGATAGGAGAAATTTCCCATCATTATGTTCAAATCATTGGTAAGATGGAGGTAAACACAGCAAAAAAGTGCAGCAGTGTGATGAAAGAAACACAAATGTACGGATTTTCTTAGTAAACAACTTAATCATTTGATTGACTGTTTAATGCAGTTTCAATGTGTTATAGATCACATTTCTGTCATTTCTGGTCAATAGCTGCAAAAAGATGACTAAAGCCCATGGAACAGAGATGGTTACAGCTGCTGACGGCATGGGGAATACTTTCAGGAACAAAGTTCTTGCATCTGTTTATAGCAGCATCAATGACTGCTGATGACGTAACAGGTCTGGAAGGGTTGTCCCATTTCATAGGAGAATGTTTCAACCCCTACCCCTTACA
>JAPQRP010000005.1:5212683-5228663 GCA_037367295.1 Apogon hyalosoma
TATTATTATTATTATTATTATTATTATTATTATTGTTATTATTATTATTATTATTATTATTATTATTATTATTATTAATTTGTGGTACCTTTGGATGCAAACCTCCTTCTTCTACAAAATCTAAATGAGGGATATTGTCAACATATAGGATGTAATGTTAAAAACTGGATTTAGTTTGGGATTTTTTTTTTTTTTTGATTTTATTATTGTGTCACAATTCACACTTCACCTTCAGACAGGGTTCCCAGCAGTAACTGAAATTACATTGAGAGTGAGAGTAAAAATAAAGCATAAAATGGAGAAACTGTCAAAAGCAGAGGGAACCGATGATCATTTTCAGCTGATACTTCATGAAGTGTCCCCTTGTTATTAAAAATGTTATAAAAATAAAGATTGGAGGTGCTTCAAAAAGTAATGAAAAACCGTGGTTGTAACTAGGATTATTTCTGTAACTAAGCCTGTAATTCATTTCCCAGATTACAGACTGACCTGATGGGACCAGAACAACAGCTAAAAGGCTAATAATGCCTGTTAAATTGAAATCCATGACAAAATACATACAAATAGACAAAAGCAATGGTTTTCTAAAAAATATCAAATTTAATATTTGGTTATAAAAGTTGTACTTTTTCACATGCACACCCACACAATTAATCACCATAAATACTGTCCAATGATTTATCTCTTTTTTTCTTCCTTGTTTTTTTTTGTTTTTTTTTTTTGTTTTTTTTTACTTGATTCACAAAGCAAGCACATACGGTGGTGGACTGATACATCTGATTCCAAAGGACACTATGGAGAATGCTTGCAGTGTTTTACAAGGAGAGGAAATTTCAGTGCACAAAAAAGGCTGTCGTAAAATCAAGTAGAAACATTTATAAATTATCTACAAATGGATCAAAGTACAAAAAGAGCTACAGCGTTCATAGACACTATACCCACCGATGAGTGAATGATTTAGTACAGGGACACAATAATATTTAAAGTTTGCAACAAACTGATGCAAAAACAATAAACAGCTTTGGAAGAAAAGAATCAGATGTAAACCTATTGCCAGCTGAACATTTCTTACATTCCTTGTGGACAAAGCTTCTCATTTCATTGCATTTTTCTAAGAGTATACAACAAAGAGAGGAAACCCTGTTTATTTCTACACTGAACACAACATCAGCTGAGTCTGTGACTCATCTTCAGAGTGCAACAAAACATCTGGGTCAGTCGGAGATTAGGTGTGAAGAAGAGACAAAAATGAAACAGGACAGAATCCCTAAATTATTAAAGCTATGAGAAAAATATCCCTCCAGCACTTCTTTTACTCTCCACACCAGCACAAATAAATCGGCCCCTTCGCTTATCGGTACATGCATTCACATATTCCCATATTCTTGTACAATTGTCTCATGTAACGCCTGAAAAGAAATGAGATCATGGGTGAAGTCATCACATAAATACATTTTTCATCATTTCTGTGGATAAATGTGTGATATACTATAATAAAAGAGAAGATTTTGGTTCTTTTTGTCTTATTTCCTTGCATTTAATTGCTTCTGAAGTGATTTTCTCTTTGTAAATAAACCACAGATTGTCAAATTACAAGGATGTTACCAAATTGAATATGTGTATCTACATTTTCATACTTACATTTTATACTTATTTTATTTATAAGTATACATCAATAATGTTTGTTTTTTTGTTTTGTTTTTTTTAGTTTAATTCAACTGCAAAATGTCTCATTAAACAAAAGTTCTGAGTTAGTATCACTCACACATAATTTAGATCCAGTTGTTTTCTCTCCATGCTGCCCTGTTTGTCCTAAAATCAAAACCTGGAGGGGAATCAAGTTGTTTTTGCTGATCTAATTGCAATTACCAATGCAAATCATTAAGTGGCATTGTGCAATTAACTTTATTTGTTTGTGAAGACTCAACTAACGCAATTAAAACAAAAACACAAACGAAGGATAAACTTAGTGCACAATTGGAACAACTTTTAAAGCCCTCATAGGACACAGATTGATTCATTGATTTTTGTGCAGTCATTTTTAATAATATGCACCTTTAAATGCAGTAAAATATTTGATTCATGTCATATAGTCTTTGTTTCAATCTTTGTACCAAGATAATTTAGTTTAGAAGTTCATAACAATTTCAGGGGAGAAAAAAGCTATGGACCTTTAATGTTTAGCTTCATTGCAGGGGGGAAAATTACCCACTTTCTTAATCACAGGTATTTTGTCTAATTGCTGTTAAGATTTATTCAGAACTGACTGTTAATCTGTGGCTCATCATAGAAACAGCAGCTCCCATAACAGTGAGTATGTTTACATGCACATTAATAGTCCGCTATTATTCTGATTTTGACTGGAATCACATAAATGCATATTTCACTGCTCATTCCAAATGAGGCTTTTTTCTGAATCAGACATGTATTACTCTGGTTTTATGAGTAGTATTTGGACATCCATGCAGCATATGAATGAAAGAATGAATGAATGAATGAATGAATGAATGAATGAATGAATGAATGAATGAATGAATGAATTTATTTTTGGTTTGTATATCAATCATTGCACTCAGTACAATAATTGTAATAAAAGTTAAAAAAAAACAAAAAAAGGAATAGGCTAGGAGCTAAAGCTTATTTTTTGCCTATCCTTTTCACCTGATACACTGGGTACATTAAATTAAATGTGTTTGGAATGAAAACAAAGATCATCTCTGGTAAAGAGGGATGCTCCAGAGAAAAGTCCACATTTGTGATCGGAAGGAGAAAACATGCCTACTGTTAAACTTCATAACAGAGGATATGAACAGGTTTGTAAATATGACAAAATAATGAAAATCCAAGCTTTTAGAGATGGTGGAAAAGTGGCATGTAAACACGAATACTGGCGTAAACAGCATATTTGGAATACTGTCACATGGAATTAGGCTAACGACGGAATATTAGTGTGCATGTAAATATAACCACAGGAGAAAGAGTGAAACAGCATCAGATCATCTATGTATATTTAATCTTACAGATTTGGACAGAGGAGCTTTAACCGGTACTGGGCTTCCTGTCATTGGTGTGAAAGTGTAATAGAAGTATCTCTACTCTCACCACTGCATGAGCTTACATGTACTTTAACTCAACTCAGAGACCATAAAGCTTTATCAGCTTCTATTTTCCATAATAATTACAGTAGTAGTAATGCTATATGGGTGTGAAAGCACATGATCTGCATTATTTAAAGGTGTAACTGATTAAATAAAGAAAAAAGAAAGGGGAGGATTGCATTGGTGTTACATATAAAGAGTCTTTTGGAACCAAAATGATAGAATAGGAATAATGTCAAATCTGATCGAGCTCAGATTTACTATAAGCGTATGGTGGCGTAAATCTATCAGACATAAAATCCTGATCTAGCTAATTATTCAGGATTGGTTTCAATTTCACCCTCTTGTTTTTTTTGTTTTTTTTTTTGTTTTTGTTTTTTTGATGTGAGACAACTCAGTTCAACAGTGCACAGGCAATGGAGGTAGCAGCACATCACTACAGATCACAGGACTAATAAGTACATGTCCTCTCCTTCAGAAAAGAAAAAGAATGAACAATAAATGTTAAAGGTGCAAAATAGGAATGCAGTCACACACAACCTTACACACACACACACGCGCACGCACACACACACACACACACAGGCACACAAAACATCTTTAACCAATCATCAGACACAACACCCACTTTTGTGCAAGAGGAAGACAGACACACAATTTAGTCTTGAACTAGGCGTTTCATGACAGTCTGACAGCGAGGACGACAAACATCTCTGCTCTTATTCGCTTTTCAGAAATGACAAAGCACAAGCAGCTCATCACTGAACAAAAACCTGTAAATCAAGCTTGTCAAACGTAATTTAACGAGGAATGTCGTGCTCTTTTTGTTTTCATAAAGGCCACTGAGACAGCTTAGCTTGCCCGGTGTTTCTGTCACACTCCTATTAATGCCCTGTTGCTGATCTGCAATTCTGTTTGAATTCCTTTCATCAAAAAAAAAAAAAAAAACCCGAAAAACTCCCTCCTGTTGAATCACTGGTAAAATATTCCCTTTTCTTCCCACGTGCTACCTTTCATTGATATTGCACCAAATAAAGCCTTTTGTGTTAGCAGCCAGCATTACTTCACAGAATGCCTTAATAACAGTGTAGTCTATTTGTGATGTTCTTAGAGGAGTATACTGTCTGTTTTCTTGTGTTAACATCAATACTCCACAAAAAATGTTTTGTTTTTTTTGCTGAGAAAAGCCTTTTGGAAACTTGTGTAACCATATGCTTTGTATTCACAGCTACCCTGCTTGAAATAAATGCACAAGTGAAATTTCTTTGACTAATGTTAAAGAAAAAGGAAAATACATGTCATGAAAATCCTAGTTTGTTTTTTTTCCCTCTTTTTTTTTTCATTTTAATTATCCCTTGATTTAAAATACATCACAGTAATATGTTCTTGTGTCTGCGGGTGACCTCTCTCTTGATTTTGGCACTGCGCTGTACATAATTCAGTTGATTTGTATCCATCACCAAACATGAATAATTGTTTCACTGGTTATATTCAAATAGGCTCATACAGTCCAGAAGACAAAGCTCACATCCTCTCTGTCATGTGGATCAGAGTTGATTGTATGGATGCAATATACAGAGCCCAGCATGTGCATTTATTGTACATTATTTGTCTTCTATTTCACAGGGGACAGTCTCTTCAGCAGCTTCTTCCCCTTCGACAGCAGTCCCTTCTTCTTCTTGTTTGCCAGGTCATGAGGGTCCCGGGGATCCAGCGCGGGGACATGGGGGCCCCTCGTGGGGCTGAGGGGTCTCATGGTGCCCGGGAGGAGGGGCCGCACAATGGGGGACGGCGCTCGGACGGGTGTGATGTCGTTGTTGACCGTGTCTGTGGTTTCTGTGGTGACCTGAGGAGAGAAGCAGCGGGGAGGTGTGGAGGCATGGGGCAGCGAATTACAAAGGAAACAACATTTGACCTACGTTCTACGTCCTTCACCTTAAGAGATGTACTTGATCAAGTTAGTGTAGGTTTTCAAACTGTGTCAACTGTTCTGTTCAAGTTAAGGTATAGTTTGAATTATAAACTTCCTGCAAAATTTGAACAGGTTTTGCTCTGTTTCACTCATCTAATTCTCAGAAAACTGCAGCTCATTATGAAAAAATATCTTGAATAAAGTATGTTAAAGTAGATTCATTAAAAAGAAAAAACTATACGGACAAAAATCTTGACACACATTACGCCTTCAACTTGTTGGACTTCCCACAGGTATCGATTTGATATTATCATGATAAAATGTCAATGTTAGTTGTTGATAATTATCACAATAAATGTTTTTGTTAATATTTTGTTAAGGTTTAAGGGCTGATTTTTCATCTTGCATGAGAATTGAAGTCATAATCATAATTTATGGTCAGAATGGGACAAATAGTTCCAAAATCAAGATGTAGAACATGTAAAACAATTAAAACGATGAATAATACAAATATAAAATGACAAATATACATATAACCCTAAAGACAAAATAAAAATATTTTTTGCAATATTTGATGCCATATAAAATTATGACATTTGTCATTAGTATCTTGTAGCCCAGCCATGTTAACAAAGAATGAAACACCTGTATTCAATGTGTCCCAATACTTTTGTCCCTATAGAGTATAATAACCTCCAACAAAGTTGTTTATCAGCAAGCTATAAGTACAAAGCAAGAAAGATCCAAGTCTTTATTATTATTATTATTGTTATTATTATCATTATTATTATTGTTAGCGTCCACTTAAAGAGCAATTGGACATTACTATTGTCTAAACTGGCTATTTGTCTATTGGCTTATAAAATAAAATAAAATAAAATAAAATAAAATAAAATAGCTTATTAAACACAGCGGCATTAATATAACTTTTGTCTTTATCTGAGGTCCAAAATTGCATGTTAATTCGCACTTAGAATCATGTCATTTTATATTTCCAATTACAATATAGTGCATTTACACTGCTGATTAAATGCTTATATGAATTAAATACTGTTCAAGTCGTGCAGCCACTAAATTTAAACATAACCACAGAAGAAGAAAAAGATGTGTAACTTACAGAATGATGTATGCTTTCAATTCAAGTTTCATTCACTACTTAAATAAAACAAATTCTTTCTTTGTCTTTGAAATTGATAGAATGAAGGTGTAGCATATTTTAGCCTATTCCGTTTAAGTGTGTTATCCTAGATATGACCCATGAAAATGTGTTTCTGTCTTTTTGTTCTGCTCGTATGGAGGTTTCACGCGAGAAATATCATCACACACAAACACACTGTACGTAATGGAGAAAGAAGAAACACTGACGAGGAAGCCATCGAATGTTGAGAAGGAACATTAGCACACCACAGAGCCGAAGAGATCCACCATCAGGAGGCCATGAGGGAACATAGAATACAATCATATACAGTACAACACCCAGGGACACAACTGTAGATACCAGCCTTCTCTTCTAATGCATTAGCCAGATACACAGGTCAGATTTCACAGTTTATGTGGTAACTTATAACATGGGAGTTAAATTGTTGGAGATAATTTATAAACTGTTGAGCATTCATGTGTAATTTGCACTTCATACTCATTTTAGTCAAACTGAATCAAGTACAGATGTCATATTTTACACCTACATCGACCCATTACAGGAACACTCGACAAGTGCTTCCATAATGTTAGATTCAGTATAAAAGTCTTTTCCAGGTGTGTGCATTAGAGCCGCGAGTTTGGTATCTCAAGTTGCTGACTTACTGTACAAGGCAGACAGAGCCATTTATGGTGTGAAATGAACAATCTTCTTCTGTTTGTTTGTTTTGTTTTGCCAAGCGGGTGAGGAAAAACAAAAAAGAAATCAGATGTGGCAGCATCGTCACTGTTGGTAAAACCCACACCACTATGAAAACTGAAAACAACAACAACGCCAACAACAACACCAACACACATGGACACAGAGCGCAAAAAGAAATGTTTTTAATATCCAATTTTTTTCTTTTATTGTTCAGTTGTAACAATACAGTATGGATGTCTCAGCGCTGCGGTTAGTTTAGTCTGTCGAGCTCAGAGCAAACATGGCATATCCACTGTCAACAGGGCTGAAAAATAGATTGTTTGATGTGTGTGCAATATACATAAAGAAACAAAGCCTCTTTAAGGAAATACAGCAGTCGAGCCAAGAACTTTATAAAATGTATCAAGTTATACTTTGAAAAAGGCATGCTTTAATTTATTTCTGTGTCACTGGGTAGCAATTTGTATGTGTTAATAAAGCACTTATTATAATTATACACAATAACCACAATTTGATTTTGTGTTTCAGTGCAAAGAAGTACCAAATTATCATGTGTACGAAATGAGTTGAGCCTTTTTCAAGTCCTCCTTAACCAGTGCTACATGCATAAATCACCCGCAGAGCCTCTCTCTGTCCATGTCAGGCTTTGCTTCTTCCTTTCTCTGAGACTCAGAAAGGTGTTAAACTGGGTTTTTGTCCCCTTTTCCAAAGGGTGAGGGGAGGGGGTTGTTAGTTTGTATAGAGTCACCACTGTCACCACATGGACAAACACACACAATGAACAGCACACAGACGGCAAGTGGAGGAAGCAAGAGACGGAAATCAAGAGAGAGGACGGAGGATGGATGAACACAGGGCCTAGCGCTGAGAGCGGCGATGATGATGTACCCGTTTGCCCTCTGTGACGGAGGCGGCGGAGTTGGCAGGGGGCCGGTTGGCAGGCTCTTCCTGGGGGTAGTGGGACGGAGTATCCGTCAGATACACCTCCACGTCATCAGGCACTTCTTCCAGGAAGTTAGAGGGAACCAGACCACGGTGGCCGTTTATCTCACCCTGAGGGCCCGAAATGAGAGAAAAGGATTAAACACAGTCGGCGGAGAAAAGAGAGATGATGCCTCAGCCGTCTGAGCAGGTTTGTAAGAGGCATAGCGGCAACCTCCAGGGCTGAAAAATGACACCAACAACCTGGTGCCAAAACCTGCAGTTCCACGATTAGCCACATGAGTCCATCTGCAAAAGCAACTCAGACCTCTTAGACTCTAATATTAAAACGTAACAGCAGAACCAGGCTGCCAGGATTCTTCACAGCCTCCTGAGACCCAGGGAAGCACAAGTTTATCTTTTTTTTTTTTTTTTTTTTTTTTTTTTTAAAATTAAATAACTGATTGGAAACAAAATAATCCAAAAAAAATTTTCAGATACATTTTTTATTGAATTTTTTCATGGAATATCCTTTCCAGTGGACAGTGTTTTTGTTTTTTTTGTTTTTACTTTTTTTTTAAACATATTTTTATGAAAAGCTGTAAAACTCTTGTCCCCTACCAACAACAAAAATGTGTTGCTGGGTCTCAAGAGTATATAGAACATTTTTACTTAGTTGCTGTGGTATGTGGTACTACTTATATGTGGTATCATGCATGACATCCAGACACTAAAAGCTTATTCACCTTTCTTTATTACCCAGAGAACCCACTTGTAACCTCATTTTGTATTTGAATAATAGGGTATGTTACATGTAATATTGTTCTCAATCACTAATTTCACACTTCATGACAACCACATATGTTTGATGTTTTTTTCAACTCACCTGTGTAAATGATGTTAAGGCTTAAAATTATGCATAATTACGAGTTGCTTTGATAGGTGCTGTCACAAGAGACTAACCAGTAAGTGTGACTGACAGCTTGTTTACATGTTGAGTCTGACATCCTGAGCTTCTATTTACTGAATCAATCTTTTCTTTTCTCTACATGACAGCCCCCTTTTGTTGTGGTTATTAGGTTACACTAATACGCATATCAAAGCGCTTTCGTGTGCACATTTTTGAAGAAGTATTCTGGCACTACCTCAGAGTACATTACATTAGCCTGTACTGTTTGCTAGCACAACGTTGCTATTGTTAGCACTCATTTAGTATCGCACAAGGCTATACTGTCTGTCAAATAACAAGTTAATTAGTGTATTTATAAATGACATGAAGTCGAAATTATCGTGGTCTCACAAAGTAGCATTAACCAATTTCGCACAAAGCTGATATTACATGGTAGACGTAAAAAACATTTACAACACTGACGCAGTTAGTCTGATTGGTGTTTTCATTAAGTTATCAGAAAGATTAACCCAGTGTTTGCACTTTGTCTTCTTTTTGTTCTGTTTATGTTCCAACAAATTACTTCCCAGCATGGGAGTCCTTTCTTTTGCCTATAAAGGGTGCCATGGTGGTTATATCTACCTCCTTTATACAGTTTATATTACAGGTAGAAGTGGTTATTGATGATTATTAAGTACTTGTTACTGTAATTTGCATATTATTCCATTGAGCTACAATCCTAAATTTACCTGGTATTAATTTTTTTTCTTCTCTGAGTTTCTTTCCCATTTATAAACGACACCTTTTTTGCTTTTTCTGCCTTTATATGATAGAATAAACAGTATGATAGGAATCAATAGGGACGATGCATTTGGTGCTCTTAACCACTTTAGTAATAAGTGACTACAATGAAGATAATATTCAATCGTTTTATTCTCCTACATCAGAGCTTGTGGCACAAGTTTGGAGTACTCCTCTCTAGTGTACACACACATCTGTCTAAAAATGATTTATTGTTTACTGAATTGTCTTCTGCTGTTTTCTCTGTCTCCCCTGATGATCCACATTTCTCATTTTATTCACTTCAGTTATTATTTAGACTTTATTGTTTAATGAGTGTCCTTTCTATTGTTTTTATCACCAGTGTTTCTTGTTATGTTCTTGATTATATTGCAAATTAAATGAGCATTCAATTGATGAATGAATTCATTATTAGTCTTAAATTTCATAATTTGAATTTTAACAACAAACACCTTTCTTGCAGTAATATAAAAATCTGCAGTTAACCAGTTAACAATACCAGTAAATGTCAATTTTTTCCCCCGTTTTCCTCCTCTCTTTAGATGCTGTGGAGCTTAGTTAAAAAATAGGGACCGATCCAGACTATACATAGTTGTGCTTCAGTACAAAGGACTGATAAATAAACATGGACAGGTAGGACTCACATAGTAAAACCCATCTTCATCGATATCTCCAAACACAGCGATGATGTCGCCAGCGCAGAAGGTCAGCTCAGCCTATGACGACACAGAGAACAAGATATAAAGAGAATATGACCCTTGTAAAGGTCATTACAGTGAATCCTAGCATGAGGTTTTACTTCGATTCAGTCTAGATTCATCACAAAAAGGAAATGTGGAATTACTTTATATAGCCTTTATTTATATATGAACATTGTTTTGTTTCCATATTTCACTGTGATCTTTATTATTAATATGATAGTTTGTTGATGCAGACCCTGAATTACGATCTGCACATCTAAAAACAGTGTACGGTGAGGAGTATCAGTTTATTCTTTGTTGTGCTCTGATAAAGCACTCATCCTAGTATTGTATTGTAAGTAACTTGAGTCCTTAGCAGTGATACCTCAACATCGACATTAGGGGAGCTCTCTCGGGGGTCATAGTCGTACAGAGCCACCATCCTCCTTGAAGCCTGATCTCGACGAAGGCCTCTTCTGTTCTGCTCTGTGTTGGTGAGAAAAAAAGGTCACAGTAAATATCGTCTCTCTTGTTCTGAGTTCCAATTTTTAAGTTTTGCGTCTGTTTGTTTGTGTAAGTAGACACAGTCACATTGTGTCGTACCTATCCGGTCCACAGGGGTACTGAGGGGCAGGAAGCCCTGTTTGATGAGCTGGTCCATAGTCTCTTCATCTTCTGCTCGAATCTCTGACACCATGTTACAGGGGATCAGCCCCATCCGCCCCCTCACTTCCCCTCTGTAAAACCCATCTGTATCTTTATCACCGTACACCTGGTGGACAAGCAAGAGAAAGAGCGATGTTTAGAGCTCTGAAAAACCACATGATTTACACAGAATAGTTTGGGGTGGTCATTAGAAGCCCCTTGGAGGAGATATTAAGTTGTTTTTCAACTGGAATGGTAGAGTTATAAAACATTCTCATGTGTATTATAACCAGTTTCATCGTCAAACAAGCACGGCTCCGAACAATTTCAATGGTCAATTAAGGAATGTACAAAATGATACATTTTTAATGATTTTGGTGCACCACCGACTGCTGCTGCAGTAAATAAGATGTCTTTCACTGCAAAAACAGAGTTTGATGGCTGAACTAATACAGCAGTTTAAAAATGCAAAATCAACATTTGTAGGCACTAAACAGATTCAAGAGAAACAGTTTTATTTGTTAGTCTTAACGCTCAAAACAAAAACGAAGGGTAAAATCTAAGTTAGAGAAATGTGTGAGAGCTGATTTGATTAAAAAGATGGATGAAAGTGAACAGCAACACAAATCCTCTCAGACTGAACTCTCAAATCACAAGTAGTATCTATAACAAACAAGCTTCTTCAGTGATACACATCTGAGCAACTAAAATTTTGGACAAAACACCAATAAGATCACTGTCCTGTTCTAAAGAAATGAAACTTGTTCATTTTTGAGCATTTCATTTAATTTGCCTAAAACTAAAAATCTGTATATGGCTTCATAGCCAGGATCCTCAGGTACTCACACACCTAGTAGTTCTTCATATCTCAGGCTCCATAATAGAGTGACCAGTGGGAGTGTGAGGTGCCTTTACATAAATCCTAATGTAAAAAAAAAAACCAAAACACTTTTCCTGTTTGTGGCACTCAAACTATTTTCTGAATAAAATCATTTAAACTGAATCAGAATTGTTTTGTTAAGAGGCAACAGCCATATTGCCATGAATTTTAGAGCATTCTTGCTCTGTTGTACTTTTATTGTGATATCATTTGTCTAGTCAATGTGTTCCTCTGTGATTGTGTTTGCATTTTGTACAGTTTTGTTTATGTCATTGAGTTTTATGCACTGAAAAAGCCCAGCAAGGCACACGCATTGCAAATTAGCTTAGGCTATAAATGCTTGGATCTGTGGCAATAATCTATGCTGCATAACAACCTCTGTACCAATAAACACTAAATAAATAAAACTCAGTGTGTAATATTTAGCAACATTCAGTGGTGAAATGGAGGATTACCTTTCTCCTACATTGGGGGCAAAAATTTGTCACTCTTGTCATTTGTTTTTTGTCATTTCTGGGATTTGAGTTAAAAGTACACAGTAAAAAAAATCCTGTTGTTTTTATGGAAAAAAAACTGGCAGCTGTGGTTACCAGAGAAATACTGTGAGAAACACAACAAACCGTAACCATATCTACAAAGTAAAGTAGATTTAAAATTTTAAACATGTTTATTTAACACTGGATTTAAATGGACTGCACTTATATAGCGTAGTTTATACACCTTCATGGTGCCCAAAGTGCTTTACAAAGCCACCAGGTCCTACTGGGAGCAATTTAGGGTTCAATGTCTTGCAAGAACACTTCAACACATGACATGTCAGAGCCCAGATTTAAACCACCAACCTTTAAGTCATTGGACAACCTGCTCTACCAACTGAGCCACAGCTACCCATCACACATGTATAAAATGTTAAATTGTTAACTGTTTACTTTTTTTTATCACTTTTTATTTATTCTATTTTTTTTAAGTGAATTGGCTGTTATTTTAACATTGTGGTCTTGCAATTTAAACAGCACCAAAGTGTTTTTCAATTTACAGTTTTATTTTGTCAAACAATAGAAATACATAATTTCTACATACAAATCTGCTTTTGTTAACGTACTCTTCCTGTAAAAACTACAGCTATAGTTGATCTAATCATTAACACAAAAATCTTTTCAAATAAACAGCTTTGTATTGTATTTTCACTAACAGTTTTTAGTTTTTTTATGTTGCAATTTTACAACTTTTTAGTGTTAATTCTACGGTCCTTTTTTACAGTGTATATTAACTCCGTTCTAGTAAGTGACAGTAATACCCCCTTAACATCATATGCCACCTGTTAAAAGATGTAGGGGAAAAAAAAGAAAATGAAGCCTGTTTTGGGCTCAGTCTAAGGAAATCCGAACACACATTGACTCTTAGTCTATTTTCATTTTTTACACTACAGAAAACATAATGATGTTTATGTTCCATTTCTTCAATTAGATTCTCTTAAAACCCCCTAAATTGTACACAATGGGCTCCTAAAGCAAAACAAATTGCACTAAACTAGAATGATAATGTTCTGTATGTCAAAATATCAAAACATCTTAATTGTAAACTCCCACCCTTATGATCTGCCCCTCTTTGAAGGGCAGCTCCTCATCAGCTGCATCTGGATTCGGGGACATGGAAAGAGGATCATAGTCAAAGAGGGCCACAAAGATCCGGAAAGACTCCTCTGGCTCTGACTCATCGTAGTACGTGGGCGAGCGGCGATCTCGATCCCTGTAACCATCTTTAAAGAGAAAAATAAAACAATACATTGATGTGCAAACACTGGCAAAACCACCGATCAAAGTGACCCAACAAACAAAACAGGCCGGAAGGTTTGATTCTCATACATATTTAACAGTAATAACAAAAAAAAAGGTTCTATAAATTAAATAAAAGAGCCAAATATCTATTGCTTACCAAAAATAGGCACTAAATATAAAAAGAGCCTGTTTGTGGTATCTGGTCACAAATTTGAGAAGATTTTAAGGCTTAGTCTTAAAATGTGTGTTCTTCAAATTGTGTGAATATTTAGTGACAAAACCAATTACTGCAAACAAGACAAATGTGTGGACAGTGTTGGATGCTTTTGACCAGGTTTCAAATCAAAGGAAAAGGTTGGAGTTTTTTGTTTGTTTTTTTTTTTTTTAGTTTGAGAATTTTCTTGTCTTGATGTATTTTTATCTGTCAGTATGCAGGCAGATTTTTGTGACCAGTCACATGTTTAAATAATTAAACCCACACATGCATCCACAAACATTCCTAAACCTTTCATGTATTATTGTGTCCTTTGTGTCAGTTTTCGTATGTGAATATGCAGTGAGCGACAAATGAATAGCGAGACAAACTATGGTGCAACACACAGAAGTGATTCATGGCCACAACACAACACACAAGACTCTGACATGCATAGTACAGAAAAGTGAAAATATGCACCTAAAGTTAATCAAACAGCATATTTAGTTGAATTCTTCAAAATATTGCTTACTTCTAAAGATATAAAGCAAAGGCTGCAGAGTTTTGCAAAGTGAAGCTTGTTGTGAGCCTGCCATTTATTTGACAAGTGAAGTGTGATACTGTACAGTCTGGCAAATGCTTTATTTTAAAGCTTGTAATAACAAGCATGATGCAAAATTGCTCCCATAAATGCATATGCCATCTTACAGAAGTGATAAGGGACATCTGAATCACCAGCAACTTATTTCAAACTCAAATGTCCAGAAAAAAAAAAACCGCAAAACATCTAACTGAATATAAATGCAGTGAGAGTGTAGTCATTCTCTAGCATCTAAGACCAATATATTTTTAATTCCATGCATGAATGCTTCAGTTTCAGGTGTGGGTGTGTGGTTGAACCACAGGGGAAAGGGGTTTAGCAGGCATCTGGAGTTTCAGTGCAGTGAGTGAGGCATTCTCTGAGCAGTCAATCATGTCTCATCCGCAACTGTTGAAATGTTCATCCTGGACCCCAGGTTTGGCTTGCCAGTGGGTCTACCATTTCAGTGCAGTGTCGTCATGCTGTTCAACTGTAAGCATAATCATAACTTGTATTATTTAATTTAAGTAGAAACAAGCACTCGCATGTGTCCACAGCTACTTCTTTCCAGGTGCTTGTGGCATTTTGTTGCCGTGCTGTGGTGTTAAAGACAGGACTGCAGGCAGCAGCACATACCATGGGGAGACCGGGTGCCGCCCATGTGCCTGCGGGATGACCACGTCCTGTGCCGAGGTAGTTTGCCATAGTAAACATCCTCAGTGATGGGGGAGAGGTTTCCCTCACTGTTATTCTCAGAGGTTACCTCTACGGGAAACACCAATCAAAGTGTGGTGAAGTTACAATGCAAAGTTCAAGCTTCCCATCCCAAAATGTTAACTCAAGATTTGTGTTAGGACCTAAAGCAACGGCATTGTTGGAAACAGTGAGAAGATCACAAGAAACAAACAAAACAAACAAAAAAAAAAAACAGTGTAATTTGTTTGACAGAAATGTTTTTTATTAAGCTCTAACTGTGCTCTGCCTTCAGGCTCATGCTAAAAACATGTTTAGGAATAACTGTTACAAATACTTGTTTGTTCCCAGTGAAATCGGATTATTAAATTGTTATGTTACCTTTTCAGGAACTTTTTGAATATATTTTTGTATATATTTATTATTTTATCTTCTCAGAATTGCATTGTGTTAATGTGTTGTCTCTTTTTCTCACATATTTATCTGTGTGCCTGTTGTGCTGCAACCAGTTTTCCCATATCAGATCTTAATCAGGACTGGAAAAAACTGAACAGACCTTAAGCTTCGAGTTGGTGATTTACTGTTTGCTAAACTTGCCTAAAACCGGACAGGAGAGAAATTTGACACAGATTCTTAACTAGTATCAGAACAGGCAATATAGTACAACTATGGACACCATAATGAGGAAACTGAGGTGTAAAATGTCATGTGTAATTTTGTGTGCTTTTATACGACTAGGGTTTTAGGGCTGAACATAGATCACAACACAACTATCGACTAGTTGGAAAATCAGTCTGCCGGTGTAACAGGACAACTTCTTCCCTGGGGGGGTTGTCCTAGGATAAGTTCCCCTCCCCCTTGGTCAACTATCCCCTCAGATAGAAGAAGGCAGATATTACATCAAAATTATATTATACAGATTACAGTGTATATTACATACATGAAGTCATGTACCTCCCAATGAAATAATAAATAAAAGGTGCGTTTAGTCCATCGGGGTATGATCCTGATGACAAATAGTTGTGTACTTCCTGAATCTTCTCAGAAAAAGACAGTGCACTACTGCACAA
>JAPQRP010000005.1:5259357-5273841 GCA_037367295.1 Apogon hyalosoma
AGGAAAGGAAAGGAAAGGAAAGGAAAGGAAAGGAAAGGAAAGGAAAGGAAAGGAAAGGAAAGGAAAGGAAAGGAAGATTTGTATATCCTACGCAGCTCATGAATCCCATATGTGTTACATATGTTGTTGCTGATCGTTGATCATCATACTGTATTTTTTATTTGTGTCCTTGTAAATGCGTGTTTGCACTCTGTGTGAATCCCCTACCTGGTCATACTTGGATGCCTTCAAGTGTTGGCCAGTGAGTTCAAGGTTCAGGCGATTTTTCTCCTGCAAGGCAGCATGGAGCTTTGCTTTCTAAAGAAAACACAGAAAACAGGAGAAACAGAAAAGTGTTACACTGTTACACATTTTCTTCCTCAACGCAAGGATTTTTATGCCTGATTACATCAAGTATGCAAACCAGACTGCGTAACTTCAAATTGAAATGATTATGTAAGCGACAGATGAAAGACTCAGGTTAGTGCCGATCCCTCCCACTGTCAGTATGAGGGTGTGAGTGGCTAAGCTTTTCTTTAAGATGCCGTGTGGAGGACAAAACCCACAGCTGCATACTGTCACCCTCTATTTGATATTTGGCAGGGGGAAAGATGTAGAGAAGAGGGTTACAGGAAGACAATAAGTTAAAGGGATGGAAAAACAGAATAATGCTAAGGAGGAAAAGGAACGATTAAATGGAGAAATATTTGAACAAAAAGAACTAAAGTGAGAAGATGGAGAGATGGAATAGAGGGTGCCAGCATGTCAACCCGACTATAATTAAGCAAATGAGTGCATAATTTCAAACGCGCTTTAAATGAGATTAAATTTGAACCCAGGTAAATGGATTTTAAATTCAATATGCAGTTCCTGTCTCCACTCTCCGTTGCCCAGATTCACATTCAGAAGTTGTCATGCCGCTGGTGCTGCAGGTACTCAAGCATTACATAATTACGCCAGACTCAAAGTAGGGCAACGCTCTCCTCCTATCACAGCTCTGAGTATTCAAGAGTGATTTCACTGCGACTGGTCATACCCTGACATATTATACTACTCCATGCTGGTGTAATGAGCTCATACTGTTGATTGTCATTCTCTGCATCCTGACTCTAATACCACGATAAGTGATTTATAATAGCTGTCACAAATCTTCTCTGTTCGGCTTTGTATTAAAACAAAAAGCAGACAGTGAAAGGAGGAAATCACAGGTTGGAGTAAGGATAAGATTATAGCTTCAAAACACTACTGTTTAGACTCATGTTGTCTTTTTTTCTTATCTGGAAGTATTTCCACAAACTGAAAATAAGTAAATTCATGCTCAAAAAAAGGAAGATTTCATTTCATTGTCTCTATAATTCTTCTGAGTTTAACTAACTTACCTATTATGTCATTATTAAACCTTTTATTTATTCAGATTAATACTTATTTTGTAATGCATTATTCTAGCAAACTACTTTTTCTGCATGAACACTTCTTTATTAACATTAACAAATTATATATCATACAAGTTATTAAGCACAGTTAAAGCTGCAGGAGCCAAAATAAAGGAAGGGGGAATGTAAGAATTTGAAAATACTCGTCTTTCTTTTGTAACTTTCCTCTGTCACTCCAAATCACAAGACATACAGATGACCTTACATCATTTCATGCCATTTTGGAAAAGTGAAGCCACATTTCCAAAGTTTATCTGTTAAAATGCTGAGTAAACTAGTAGGATCATGGTCGCAGCTCACGTAATCTGATCATCGATTGGAAATTACTGTTAGGAAATGCATGTTGAAGCTGTCTGAAAATGACAGTAATTAGGTAAAATCAGGGTGTTATGGAATAGGTTTTCAAAGGCCAGGAAAACAAACAGAAGTCTTGTTTTGTCTCAGACTGCTTAAATTACAATATCCTTACAAGTAATTGCAGAAATGTTACCCGCTTATACTAAAACACTATCAAACACTGTGGCATTAACTGTACTTTTTTGCCATTCCCAGTCCTGAACACCTTGTTAAAGCTTCATTACATGATAGTTTTTGGTATCACTGGACAGATATCCCACAGTTACCAAAAGCATCTACTGATCTAAAATACTGATCCATTAATCCTATCAATACATGTCAAAAATCGGTGTAAAATGCAGTTTGTCATCTTTTCATGGTCATCAGATATGACCCATTTGGACGTTCAGAGGCTCCGTAGTGAACGTGGAAACACCGTCATCTTCTACAACATTGATTCACCAGAAAAACCGGTGGAGTTGGATCAAGGACAGTGGATGGAGACACTTGTTTTATGTTCAGTTAATGATATATTTTACTGAAAAAGTCACTTTTTTTTCAGTTTCTTCTATTTTGATAGAATAACCTTTGACTTTGCTCTGAGTTTTTATGAACATCTACATGATCAGTCAATTAAAAAGATAGATAATTTTCACTGGAAAAAAATGCAAAATTTAGAGGATAGTATAATAAATAGTAATAAATCACTTAGGAAAGGTTAGACAGAGAAAAATTTATTTGGGAACTACCACAAAAGTCACACTGGGTCCTTATGGGTTAAGCATAATGTCATTCAAGGAAACTAAGAGATAACAGGAATTCTGGTTTGGTGAAGTAGGTAGGTAGGAGGTTAAATATATGATCTATAGCTTTAATTATTCATCACTGTTAAGATTTCCCAAGGGCTGACTGTATTGCTTTACTCAACAGTGACATGGCAGCTCTCATAACTGTGATTATTTTGGCTTTACTTTTCCACAGCAGCATGAAATAACGTCAAATTATCTATCTTCATGTTCAGAGAGACGGGAAGGGAAATGTGTATTTTCAAACACTTTTCCTTGATTTCTGCAACTTTAAGGTTAACATATCCTTTATTAGATGGTATAATGCACATGTTGACATATTCACTAATACTTTCTACAAGGAGTTTAGTGTAATGGTGTCCTCCTGATGAACTTAATTGGAAAGTGAATGGAAAAGATGTTCCACTCGTGTGAATCACAGCTGTCTGTGCTGTACACAATACAGTCTATTCTCTTGAAATCTTGGTCTCACGTCTATAATAGAGCTTCTGTGCCAGGAATATGGCACAGCTTAGTGGTTTTTGATCAAATTTATCAGTACAAATCAAGAACCCAATAAACCCTCAACAAGAGGAGGGAATAGAAAAACAGACAAAGCAGGCGAACTGGCGAGGTTCATCCATCTCTTTGTGTGCAGGCAGAGAGGCAGTCAGGGCTGTCAGAGAAAGACACAATCAAAGCAAGACACAGATAGAGAACAGACAAGGCCAGAGAGACACAAGGACTGGTGAGTGAGTTCACTGGTTGCTCTTATTGTGTAACGCTGTCGCCACATCGCATCACTGCAGAGTACAGTGCAGGCAGCATACTGAACCACACCTAGCTACAGTAGCAACCAAAAATGATCTTCTGCCTTTGACTGTTAATTATGGAGACAAGGCACATCATGAGGTGTCAGCTGCAGTTACCCTGTGCACTGACACTTCAGGACATGGCCTGGTAATTCACACCATAAAGTAGCAGGATGGGGATGGAGGAAAATGTAAAAATTATTAAAACACTGTAGTCAAAGATGTGTTAAGTCAGATTGAGGGATAGAAGATTAAGATGGAACGACAGGCTGAAAGAAAGAAAATTTAATAGGAAAAGGCTAAATATCATGACAACAGAAACAAAAACAAAGCAAAGAAAGGAGATAAAGAATGACCTTCTAAGGATTTGTTTTTGTGGGCCTAAGGAATGTTTTCTCCTTCACTTCCTCACACCTCCACTGAATCACACATTCACAGCTCTGCTTAACACTCTGTGACATTGTGTAAACACTGGGCTCTACTGCAAAGCCAAGGGACATGCATGCATTTTTGTGCCAAATTACTGTAAACCTTTAATATGCGCACATAAACAGATATACAGGCCTCCTTTTTTCCAGAAAAAAAAACATGCTATGATTCTAAGGACATCTCTGCACGAACATGTGTTTAGATCTGTGCTGTGAAATCAAAGATCCCTACTTGCGTGCAGGAAAAATGGACAGGCTACGGGGAGAAGATCTCACCACCATTAATCGCTAATTCACACTGACAACTTTATTCTTCCCTTCTCTTCTGTCATTTCTCTCCATCCATCACTTTCCCTTCCATCGCCACCACGATAATCATTTCCTCAAATAAAAAAAAAAAATCATCACACTAATTTAGCCTCTGGCCCTAAATCTGTTCGCTTCACTGTGGCCTCTATGTGAGTTTTTAAGCCCCCAAGTCACACATAGCCACATCATAATACTATATATCAAGTAATGTCAGTGTCTGCATTAGGGTAAAACCAGGTCTGCATGATGTAGCAATATACTATTTTTTAAAATATATTAGGATATTTAAAAAAAATAATAATAAAATAAAAAGCTTAACTAGCTCTATTTGCAAAGTATTACTCATCTTGCAATGATTGGGGCAATTTTATAGGGAGAAGAATCTGCATAGAAAATAAAAATAAAACTAATATAAACTGAAAAATGATGAGCTCCATACTGGTTTCAGTACACCAACACAAATGTGAGTAAGCGATGACAATTTTAGAGTGATGTCAGCATCATCATTTCTGTAAATAACTTGTACAGTCAGTTAATAGTAACTGATCTTATTTTACTCTTTGCAACCAAATTTTCCTTTTCTGTTTTTTTTTCTCCTGCTCTTGTTTATTTTTCATTTTTTGTGTTCATTTGCCTTACATGACACTGTATGACTACAATGCCAAAGATATATTCTGCAGCCTTTATTATTTTTTTTTGTCTTCCTCTTCCTCTCTATGCAGATTAATAATCTTACAGCAGCAGAATATCCCATAAACCAAGTAACATTTTCTCCTCATATTGCGCCTCTACAATGCAAAACAGCAATAAACTATAAAGTAGGCTAACCCTTTCTTGCAAAAAGAAAATGCACTTTCACAGTCTTCCTCAGCTTCTTCTCTAGAAAGACGATAACGGACCAAGTTGAACCAGGAATAACTCAATTATAACATAATTAGGTTTAGGCAATGCTTCTGGTTATTGTAGGATTATGCATGAGTCCATCAACTTGTCTAAGAAAAGCTGCAGCATCATGTTTTCAGTCATGTGAACCCAATTTTCTCTGATTCAAACCAGACCAGGATGATGGGTATTAAGGATATTGTTTAACAAATTTCCTTTTGGATTGTGACTGGCTGATGATGAGGAATAGAGCTGAATGGCAGCTGTCTGACTTCAATCGAAAGTGATTTAATTTAATGCTCTCATTTGGATGTTCAAGGACATTTTCATACAGATCCGTCTCAGAATAAAAATGAAAAGGCAGGATCTTAATAAGTCTTCCTTATTAGTTATCCTTATTGCAGACCACACAACGCATTCTTTAATCAAATACAGATTAAAGTAGATCTAAATAGGTTTATCCTCACTGCTGTAGCTGTTTTTGGAAGTGAAGGGTTTAAATCTTAAACATACTGGGTTGTACATTAATGTAAGCTCCAGTTTTTTAAAGCCCACTTGCAAATTGTGAATATGTCATTTAAGAATAGTACTACCATTAAAGGGAATTAATTAAAATATACAAATGTTGCTTCTTAAGAGCCAAAAGAAGATTATGCGGACAGGACGTTGGATTTGCCTAATTTAGAAACACAGATTGTGGAACTGGTATTATTAAACTGAGTAATATAACATTTGTATAAGAATATGTCTAGAGCAGCAGTTAGAAAGGGAGGACTGATGAAATCATGGATGCAGAGATGTCTACCGTGCCTACTGCTGACTCTGAATGGAATTCCTGTGGGCAGGGGATTGCTACTGTTCCCCCCTAACTCCCAAGAGGACTGTCATTAATCAAATGTCACAGTGGAAACACTTTGTTCCACTTAACGGTGGGTGGGAAGACACTGACAACATCTGCTGTCAGTGAGCGCACTGGTAAGTCACAGGCAAAACAGAGACATACCATGTTTCCCCAATTAAATGAGTGAAGTCGTGACCTTTCCCAGATGATAGTAATAATGATTAACACTATATAATCCCTTTATTGGATGCTAAAGACATTCAATTAAATTATATGATAGTTTTTCCAAAAGCAGCTGAATGTGAAAGTTTATCTCAAGTTCAGTACTAAAGTTTGTGAGAAAAGAGACATGAGAAATGGCTTTTTGCTCTTTTAACACAAGAAAAGTATTCTCACTCCATTTTCACCCAAACATAAAATATTATTGCTATTCTACTGTCCTTTATAAGTTTTATTAAGCACAGCACAGAAAAGTTGTTGAAACTAATCCTCAAACAAAGGAAAAAGAATCATGCTGAATCAGATTATTTTAATCTTATTCACACATTGGGATGTTTTTGGAGTAAACACAGATAACTCTTTACTGCATACCTCTGCTAAACTAAATGGCTTAGTCATCATAGTGATGCACTGTGTGTGCAATTTATGCAGTTGGAGAATGGACAAATGGAGTCAGAATCTGGACTCTTGTCCCACCACTAATAGCCACGATGAGATCAGCCGTCTCCTCAGCACTGGGTAATATGTGGACTTGTCAGGACCACGGACAGCTCCTCAGTCTTAACTGATCAGGAAAAATGCAGTAAAAAGACAAACACCATCTGTCATTCAACTTACAAATATATTAAGCTACAAACACTATCAAGGGATATTATTTACAGATGAAAAAACCTTCTTATGTGTATTATTAATGTTAACAAGAATAGTGAGTATATTTTTACTGATCATGGCTCAATTTTTCAAACCATAATTTATTATTGTACACAACTGTTTCTAGTATATGTGGTGATGCTATCCTTTTAAAATTACTGTTTAGGCATTGCAGTTAAATGATGTGTTATTTTTTTTTACAAGTGGATAACAAGGGAATAATTTTGTGAACTCATTATACATTACTCTGCTGTTTAAAAGAATAGTTTAGCAAAAGATTTACTGATGAGTTATAGATTGGTGTTTTCCTAAGACTAAATTGTGATCAATAAAATCCAGATCTGGGGCAACATGGTGTTGCAGTGGTTAGCACTGTTTCCCCACAGCAAGAAGGTCGTAGGTACAAACCCAGTGCTGGCCAGTAAAGCCTTTCTGTGTGGAGTTTGCATGTTCTCCCCATGTCTGCGTGGGTTCTCTCTTGAGTATTTCAGCTTATTCCCAATGCTGAACCTCTTCCCAAGTGGCCAGCTTTTGGACTGTATATATAAATTAAACTAAAAAAGTAACAAAAGAAACAACATGCGACCTAGAAAATATAGATCCAGGACCACACTACAGACTTTCAAGGTTGATGTATACTTAGAGCCGTGTATATTGGCACTCCCCACTTAAGGAATTAGTTATGAAAATGAGGGACATTTTTGAGATTTATTGTGTAGTGTTGCCAAGGTCTTCACTGCAGCATAAAAGATGATATATGACCTGGAGTTTGTCCTTTGAAGGGCTTAGCACATGTTTGTCTTTTCACAAGAGAATGTGTAACTTCAATCCCACTTGATCTTCTGCCAAACATCAGGCCTTTTGGCAGACTGTAGCGAGTCTCAAGAGCATCTTGACATCAATACCTTATAATGCTGTTAATACTGTGCTTTACTTCTGGTTTACAACATGCCCATGACACCTGAACAAGCACTTTATTTTAGTCACAAGGAGCATTTGCAAACTCTATCTTGAAAGCCATGGAATTCTCATGTGTGGCACCTTATGAGAAAAATCCAGTGCCAGATCTAGACTTTAAAATTGTGTCTTTTCTGTGAGCTCATTGTTAACAGCAACAACTATAATTCATCAATACTGAGTTAAAAGAGCTACAAGAATGTTCAAATATGACCCAAAAGTATCATCAGAGTGTTCAGAATGAAGAGCTCAGAAGTTAGGCCAAAGATGCTAATGTACTGGAATGTAGAGATGTGAAATAAATGTATTCCCACCAATGGGACAGGGATTTATGTGACCACTAGAGGTAGTAGTGAATCACTCATCCAGTCTGTAAATATATTAATTTAGCACATGCAAAGTGATTTATCAAACCTGAAAGCAATTTTGCTGATAGAAACTGTGTCTATATTTAACACAGGTGCAAACAGTTTGAATGCGTAATTGCACACAAATGGAAGTGGTTATTGTCGCAAGAAGGAGACATCGAAATGATGAAACAAGATGCAGAGAATGCATTTTTCACCCTTGTGTGAATATTTTTGGAATGATGGAAGAAAAAATAATTGAGACGTATGCACCCCCCCAACACACACACACTTTACAGGACTCTTGTAGCAAAGGCTATTCTTCCACTTCATCTAATGACTGTGATTAAAAGTACGCTCCGACGTTAGGCTACAGTGTGACAAAATTATATACGCCTAACAGTCATTCAATCCAACTACCCCCACAGCCCCCTCACCTCTAAAATTAAACCAACGTTGTTGCCCAGCAATACCATTTTAGAACTTCTAGATGAACTAGGGGATGATTTTGGGCCAGTCACAAGGAGGAGTCATGCAATACCTTCTATGACAAAACTCCTCGCGATGTTACATTTCCTTGCGTCTAGATCATTCAGCGCACTGTTGCCATTAGTGCTGGCGGATCCCAGAGCAGTTTTTCCAGCGTATTGTCTCCATGATGACAACCAGTAGCGCACGCAAAATCCTCATTTAAATAGGGCGGTCTCCAAGACTTTGTATCTGTTGTCATTTGCACAAGCAATCTTGGTAAATCACCCACAAACCACAGTTCAACCCAACACGGAAAATTCTAGATTGCGCACGCAAATTAGTACACGCAAATTGGGACCTTAGTAGATCCGGCCCATAGTGTTAATTCATTGATGGTTTTAGTAGCTGTGAGTACATTCTGATACGCAACTTCCCCCTACTGGTGATAGTATGAAATATCCATGCTGTATATACCCCCTTTATGTGCCAGTTATAGTTAATGTTGTCACCAATATGTCTCCACAGGTGCCTCATTCATAAAACATGAAGTCATGGCTCATCTAGTTTTTGTGTTTTTATGTGTAAGCACACTCGCTTATGTCTTAAGCACCAAGGGCAATTTCTATTATGTGTAGAGTCTGTAGAATGTGGACACAGATGGCAGTGAGTAACACTGATATAGTGAGGCATGAGTTTCAGTGTGTGTTTCTGTGTGCGCATGGGAGCATGAATGAGTTGCATAACTAGCATCTCCAGGCATACATTAGCCTTAAGCTCTTGTGCATCCAAAATGTTCTAAATCTCTCATCTGAATCCTAAGGATCCAAAAATCCCTAAAAAAAATTATTCATGTGGCAAGAATGACTGCACATCATAACCAAATGCACACACAGTCTATCAAAGTTCAAACCAGAACTTCTCCCCATGAATAAAAATTCAAGGGAACCCTTTGTAGAGACGGATAAGGAAGTACAATTTTAGAAGAAATATCTGAAAATGAAAGACGTGATTTACTCCTGTACAATAATAATGTGGATCAGCTGGAGCTTTAATAGAATCCAACCTACGCAATCTAATTCACACCATATTAACCAGCACAAAGGGCTATACAACAGGTCAGTAAGGGTAAAAGAATCTAATGCCCACACAACATCCTTTTACACTGAAGGAATCCCTGTACAAAAAGAGTCTTTTCTGCTTACTAGATACATAGACACAAGATTTTATCAAAGCTAAAGCTTCCAAATGCTCAAATCTCAACACAAATAAACAACCTCCTGGGATATGTACTTAAGTTTGTCTCTCACCCTCTACTTTTAGTGCATTTTTTTTTTCTAAACAGTTAGTGTTTTCTTCAAACATCCTATTTCTCTACATCCTGTGATGCATGTTTAAAGTGCGTGCATGTTTACATAAAAACCACTCATGTTTTTCAAGGAGCATACAGGGTTTTATGGAGGAGAGAAGACAGACAAGAGGCAGGGAGAGGCTGGCTTTAGTGTCAGGAGAGATTAACTTCTCCACATATAACACACACATCCTCATTCACCTCAGTCCTCCGACCTCCTCAGTCACTTCTCCTATTACTCATGTAGCATCAGCTGTCTGAGTTTCTGTCATGTTTATGCTTGTACATCAGCCATATTCATATAATATACAAAACAGAGTATGGTATATAAACAGTTTGGGGTGTTTTTATTGTTTTGAATATTACTCTTAATAAGCAACTTATACTGAATTTATCTGTTAAACAGTTCATGCACATTAACTTCATGTAAATGTTTTATAGGAACATGGAAGATGGTTTCAATAATAATAAAGCCAAAAATATTATCTCAATAAAAAAGTTTCAAATTGAATGATATCAGGAGTTATCGTGATATACAGTAAATCATTGTTTCTCACCTGTTTTGATGCTGATTTTTGATTCTTTCAGATTTTTTTTTTTTTATCCTAGGTAAAACAGGAAGAAATCAGATGGTTATTTGCGGTTTTAAATTACTCCTATTAGACACAACAAGATGAAAATAATGTGAAAGATGCAACAGGGTGAAAAAGATATAGTATGAAAAAAAACCTATAGTCTGTGTTTTGGTGGTTTAGTACTATTTTACTAATTTTACATATTTGAATATAATAATGAAAGTTAGTGAAATAACAACAGTAAAAGTGCCTCTTCCACAGGATGAAAACACTGGAACACTAGAGCAATGTATATCATCTAAATGTATGGAAAAATGTATATCATGATAATGATGTATATTGAAATATAATTTCAAATAAATTGATGATTGATGATAAAATATATCATCAAGGTCTGCATATCATATCAACGCCCAGTGGGAGAAGAAAGAATCTCAGAGGGCAGCATATTTGTTTTATACATAAACTGGGGCAAATCAAGCAACTCATAATAAACAATGGAGAGGTAGTCATGGATGTACTTACATAATGATTAGTTATTAAATGGATCCATCTGCTATATCTTCCTTGCACAGTATCACAATAACACCTGTGTAATAAAATAACATTCTTCCTCTCAGACGTCATCTACAGCAGTGTCAGTTTCTGATTAATTTCTAACCTCACTTTCTTCCCTCCAGGCCTCCATCTGCTAGCTAGGTCATGTTTTTTTTCAGACTTCATGCATTATCAACTGCCTGCACTCATGACTGTCACTTTTTTTTCAGCTTCAAATAACAAGAAATTTTATCACCACCCAGTAACCGTCAACTTCAACAAAGTTTCCCGTCCAAGTCATATTCAGTCTACACATATGATGCACACTGTAACGCCAAATGTGAACTCCAACACCTTTCCTAGACACAATCTGGAAGAGATCTGAACAAGGCCAGGGAAAGGGAATACTAATGTGAGAGTACTGTGTATGTTAACGTCACTTTGTACTACATGTGGGTTGTAGCAGTGCTCTAGCTGTACTGTATGCAGAGGGCCCTAAGGACAAAACAGTGGCCTCTCTTGAGAATCCACATGCCCCACAGGATATATGAGGGCATGGGAGGGTACATACAGCACTGAAGCAGTGTGTGTGTTATATGTACATACTGTGAGAGCAGTGAGAGTGAAAAAGGGTTCCGATGACATGGGCAGCAAAGCTTGCAGTCACATTGATGACGTTACACTTTTGATGTGAACAGGACCTATTGTTCCCTCGAGCCACACAGAGAATATCAGAGGGCTGGAAAATAAGTTCTAAGGAAGATCAGTGTAATGCTAATGAGGAGCCCAAGAGCTGGTTAGGGATTACATGTGCTTGGATGGACCTCCATGCTCACATAATGCTTGGTTGGACCTTCATGCTCAGAATACACAAGTGCACATACCCATTTACACACCACTAACACACATTCACCCTGCACATAAAAGCTCAAAAATCCATACAACTCTTTCATACACACTAAAAGCATCCAGTGAAGGATATTTCAGTATGTGTACATAATACACACCAACACACAGAAACTGTGTATAAATACACACTCACATGACCCCAATCTCCTGTGAAACATACTGCAATAGTGCTAAATAATTTACATCTGACCCCATTGCACAGTTGCTAAAATGTACAGTATGGTAGAACTACACTGAAAGAACCTTAATAGAGGCTTCCTCAATCCTGGCTTCTCTGTAGGTTCATAAACAAGATCCATAAACCGGTCAGGCTTCTTGCATGCTTATATACTAATCACGAAAAGGGGTATGTCAGGATGAACTGATGTGCTAGCATTTTCCTCCTTCAACATTGTGCAGATGCTTCAAATTGATTCATCTTTCATCCTGTTCTTTCATACATTCATTCATAAGTTTTCAGGATATAATTCATATAGAAAGGCAGAGTCATCATTTACAATAACAACAAATGTGGAAAAACAACAAGAAACTTGTAAAACTAATCATGATAAAAACAACAGGCAGGTAATTCAGCAAAACAATAAAACCTAAAGAAAAAAATAAACCAAATATTCCTCTCTTGCTTTTGGTCAGAGAAGATATGAATTTATTTACTTTTTACACCTAATAGGCATTAATAATGGAACCTCTGGGTACATCTGAATTACTGCACCCATATGGTGACTTAAGGGTTCTCATGCCAATCAGGCCTGCACAATATGACAAATACCTGCAACGTGCATATTACTGTACTATTTTGACAATATATCTTGGAAAAAATACACAAACTACTGCAAACTAGAGTGCAGTTTCCCACAAACCGACACCAATTAATGTGAGAGTAACTGACAACTAACTGGGGCTTCAACTGATTGGCCTAATGGTGTGAATGGATGGCCCAGGGCTCCTTCTGACAGGTCAAATGTTTTCTGTGTGCTGTGTGAAAATTAGCCCATTTTTCGTATTCAGTGAATTTCAGGCTGCCATTTGTGAAGTGTTAATTTCATGTATTCATACCACAATGACGACGACCCTCTTGTTCATAAATACATAAATAATACATCTTGAAAAAACACCTGCTTTAACAGCAGATATGATTCTTTTTCTGTTTTGGTACACTACACTTCTCCCAGATGTAATTTTAGTGTATATACAGTAACAACAGATCAATTTGTTTCTGCTGTTTGAATTTCTGTGCAGCATGCAATGAAACAAAGATGGGGAATTTCTATAATTTCTTGTATCATTGCACAACAGATCCTGTGTATATGACTCAGTCTGAGGTCTCAAGTGGGCAGGTCTCAGTGGCGCAAAGCAATAGGTGACAGTTACAGGAGCACAGGTCCTGTCATGTCATCGGTATCTGAACAGCATGGCCTGTCTGACATTGTGCACTCCTTTCTCTCCATCCACCTTCTCCTTTCCTCCCTCTAGCTGCCCTCTGTGTTCAGTCCACTGAAGGCTTTTGTCCTGTGTTTAATCATTCAAGGCCTCAAACACTGGGGACTAAGACAGAAAACAGACAAGAGTAAAGGTAACTGTTGAAAGGGTGGGACAAGACAGGTATAATTGAGATACGAGAAGGGAGTTCAGAAGATAGAGAACAGAGAGGCCAAACTGAGAGAAAAGTGAGAGATAAAGAGGAAAGTGCTGAAGGTGAAGAAGAGAAGAGAAGAAGAAAAGCAAAAGACAACCATGAAAACTGCAGGGGGCAGTTGGAGACAATTAGTGATGTAGAGTTAACAGACTTTTTATCAGCATGTTCCTTTGCTACAGGGCTCACCTAGTCTGGTAGTGTCATGCTGAGATTATCCAGCGATACGGAAACAAATGAAGCTTTGAAAGGGCACTTTGAGATCCCACGTATGTGCCAACATCATAAACAATATAATAGAATTTGGTGTACAAAGGCTTTTAGTCTGAAACTGTCCTCTGAGTGATTTCTTCCAAAGGACTATGTGTCCTTAAAGGATACTCAGAAGAATGATATAGTATAGTAACACATGAACTGAGTAGTAAGCCTCATTGAAGAAATGAGCCTAACAGAAATGTATTTCACTTTCATAAGATTATGAAATAAATTATGTAGAGCAAGTGGCATTGATGCTAACTGAAATTAAAAAATCAAAAATTTTGAAAAAGCCATTGTTGTCAACACTGTTTAACAAAAAAGAAAGTACTATTTGTACTATTTTTGTTTAAGTGCACTGTATTTGTATTCAGACTATAATCTGAAACTTCTCTTTCTTGTTTTGCCCCACCCTTCTCCTTTTGCTTTTTTCCCTCTGCAGTGCTCTGTGTCTTTGCTTTAATATAACTTCTGTGTATCTTGAAAAGCTGCCAGGAAATGTTCCTTTATTGTTTCCCTCTCTGCTTCCCCTGATGACTAAATGACATCAACACTTATGGCGTGTTTGCAAGTAATCAATACAGCTTTCACTCATATTCAGGCATGTGCTCACATCTGTAGTTACACATGTTACATGCAGAGATGTGTGTGTGTGTGTGTGTGTGTGTGTGTGTGTGCGTGTGTGTGTGTGTGTGTGTGCGTGTGTGTGTGTGTGAGTGCGTGCGTGTGTGTGTGTGTGTGTGGGTGTGCGTGCATGTGTGTGTGTGTGTGTGTGTG
>JAPQRP010000005.1:5273941-5302671 GCA_037367295.1 Apogon hyalosoma
TGCGTGTGTGTGTGTGTGTGTGTGCGTGTGTGTGTGTGTGCGTGCGTGCGTGTGTGTGTGTGTGTGTGGGTGTGCGTGCATGTGTGTGTGTGTGTGTGTGTGTGTGTGTGTGTGTGTGTGTGGGTGTGTGTACACTGGTTAGGGTTTAGAGGAGGGGGAGGGGATGAATGGGTTGCTATAGAAACTGTATTCTTTCAGGTATAGAGTGTCAGGATGATAAAAAGTAGCAATGAACTATCACATCCAACATATCTGATGCCCTTTGATTTGTCTGAATGTGAGTCTACACACAAGCACTGATGACAAATAGTGTAAAGCTGTGTTTTAGATTGAAAGGGTCAACAGTTTGTACACCACAGAAACACTAAGTAAGCTTGGATGTGCATGTGAAGCATTAAGATACAGTTAAAACACCACACATGATCTCTATGATGAGATGAGCAGCAGTGAAGCAGAATACAGAAAGACTAAGCACGCATGGATACATTCACTTTGTTAATAATACAGTGACAGTGCAGGGGGTATGAAGGTATGCAACTCAGAGTAGTACTGAAATATGTTTGCCCATGTGCATGAGTACAGAATGTATGCTTGCACAAGCTTTTCATGTAATTCATCTGTACATTTGAGCACATATGTACATATGTATTTACTGATATCTGCTGCCACACCCCTATTGAGGGCTTATTGCAGTGCCTGTATGTCCTGAGGAACATTTGATTAGCCATGGAGGCTGTCTTTTGGCTGGCAGACTCACTGATAATCTCAAGAGAGGAGCAAGGAAATCCGCCATGAGACTCAAAACACAAGTTTCATTTCCCCTATCTTCCCTCTCTCCTTCTCGCCCTCTGGCATCTCACTGAACATCAGTTGGCACAGCCAACCAGACTGCCGCATGGAGATGAAGAAGTGAAACAAGAGGAAATGGGAGAATGATGCAAAAGTACCAAGATCAGGAGAGTATATAATATCTTATCATATCTACCAGATTTTTTATATCTTCAAAATATGAGTAGAAATGAAGGCAAAGCTACACAGGGTGAGAGAGAGAGAGAGAGAGAGAGAAAACAATGCCACTCATACAAAGCAAAATCCTGCAAATGAGACTAAAGCAGAGCAGGCTGTGCACCAGTTCTTTTACTCTCCACAGTGATATTTCTCTTTGGTCTCTCACTCACCCACACAGCCACATATTCAAACATATGCGTGGTGAAGCCATATGAACCTGGTACTGTATACTGTAACACATACACAGTGTCAAATATGGGCCACACTCACATCAGACATTAAACCAATCACCATATGACATCAAACAGAGATACTAAAGCACTGACTGAATAGCTGAAAGCATTACAACTTCTGTCTTTGTAATTCTTTAGCCAAAACAAAAATCAGCTAATTTTATATATAGTTTAACTGTCGACTACATTTTTCAACATTGCAAAAGTTTTTCATTGTGATCAAAACTTTACATAAGATTTTCAAGCTTGTTTTACAAGTTTTTATTTGATTACACCTTATTTATTACCTTAAGAGATTCATGATGTGTTCACAAAAATAGGTATTTTAATGACAAAGGAACGACAATATGTTTTCATGACAGTTAGCAACAAGTCTATAGCAAATTAGCCCTTGCTTGTTATTTCTGTCTACTAATACTACTGTCTACAATTATCAGACTGAACATTGTAATCTCCATCTCGAAGAAGGAATTCATTGGAGGACTCCGGTATTACACTGTATTACCCTGAGCTGAAAGGATCACATAGACAAACACATTTTACTGAGAGACTTTACCTCATGAGAATAAATGACTGATGAAGAACCGTGCATCAATCAGCCATGAATGGGTTAATATTCATCACAAACACCTGGCAACCTCTCAGCAGGCAGAAACCAGGAAAAGCTCAGGTTACCAGAGCAGATAACGGCAAAGTAGACACACACACACAAAATCAATTTGTTTGACAAAGCACCGCACGTCTCTTCCAACATGTCTTTCTGACCATGTGAACATGTGCCTGGACATATGTTACTTTACAAAGAATAATACATCCATGTGCACATTTACTATGTGAAGATGATGTTAACATTTGGACAAAAGGTAGCACTAACATACTCCATGTAAATACCACTACTGCCCATAATAACCTTATTGAGACACAAACACACCATTTAAAAGCCAGTCCGTTGTAACCCCACCCCCCACCCCTCAGCACACCACACACACCCACACATCTCCAAACAGGTGGCTCTGCTACTGTCAGGAAACACAGAAGCTGGATATTATTTTATCTTCACTTAGTCCCAGAAGAGACACAATGTACAAATCCTCCTCCTTCTTTCCACCTCTGTGGATGGCTGTCTCTTCCTGCTGCAGCAGCACAGACAGGTTTTCCCCAGCTGCTTGGCTATGCTAACCCTGTGCACTATATATAGGACTCAACAGAGCTAAATCAAACACTAACACACTGGAGCCAATGATGCAGATACACAGAGATGTAGAGGAAGCAAAGTAGTTGTCAGTAATTACCGTGTATGTTGGCTAGAACAGGAGCATCTCGACAAAGATGCAGCTTACTCCTTCTTCCTCCTTCCTCTGATCTCCTCCCTTCTTCCCTGTTCTCTCTGGGTGGGGAATTGTCAAACGGCTGCAGCAGTAGCAGCAGCATCAGTAACAGGCCTGCATGTCTCTCCCTCTCTCGCTCTCTCTCTTGCCTCCGCCCCCTCTCCACTCTCTCTTTTTCCTACTCTCCCTTTCCTCTCACTCTCTCCCCACCCCCAAAGACACTCCTCCTTAACACCCTTCCTCCATCATTCTCTCCTTTTCTCTTCCGCGCTCTCTCTCTGTCTTCCTCTGCTCAATTTCCCCCTTTCTCTCTTGCGCTGTACGCGTGTGCAGCGAGCTGCGGAAATCCACTCTGTTGAATTAATCAGCCTGCTCCTCTGCTACCACCATCAGCCACATCAGTAAGCTACTGTTAGAAGAAGAGGTATTATTGGCAATACAAACCAGACATCTTGGAGTCTGAGACACAAATTAGGATAGGCTGGTCTAGTCTGGACTGTGTTTCTGCCAAATTTACTTAAATGACAGCTGCCTGAATGATGCTGCCGGCAAATAAACTCTCCCTTTCCTTCAATGCTTTCCCATTCATGTCTTTAGTCATGATGGTAACTGATCAAGGTACTGATTGATGCCTCTTTAGCTTCATATGCTGTTAGGCAAGTATTATATTAGCTTTAACTAGTATTTTGTACCAATTATTTTGCAAAGACCTGCCCTTAATTTGTTATAAAGGGTAATGAATGCATCTAGTTATGCCTCACAATTCACTTATAACAGTGCATTTTATCAGTTGGGTTTCCTTTACAGTGGTATGACACACATTTGCTTTAGGACCAATTGAGTAAAAGGACTTTCGTAGTTGGAATGTTATGTTGCTTGTTAATTTTGTAATAATCTCTGTGGTGATGTATGAATTTTGTGTTATAGTGACATGTAAATAAGTTCTACAATATTTTGTTCCGAGCTCATTAAAATGGCTGAACACAGTAAATTAGTATACTGTGTAAACATAATGATTGTAAGGTCGGGGACTGACATTTACACAGTTTTTTTATTCTGATACATAATTCTGTTTCATAGTCATGGTCACAAAATAAAAAAAGTAATGGTTCTGTTTTGCCTATGTCTATGTAATAAGCCTACAAATTTAGGACAGGCATACTGCTAAGAACATATTTTAGTTGATTACTGCATTACTGTGATATATTTAAAAACACACCAGCATATAATACACACAACTAATAAAAGATGGATTAGGTTGAGATTACAAGCAATGTATTTGTTATGATAAAATGCCTGATTTGAATGTAAGGATTTCATTTACAGAATCAATGTATAAGATCCACACATACATGAAGTTTGTGTTGAAGTCTGTTTCTACAATATCTGTACTCTCATTGTACACTGATGCCACTGTAGAGGGGCAGAAGAGGGGAACTGAAGAATTTAAAAGCAAGAAAAGGGGTATTTGAGGGGAAAAAATAACCAATGTTCCCTAAATAGAAATCAGTGCACACACTGTTTTCATAGGTGTAAACCACTGGAGTTAGCTTAATGTCAACAGACTCCCAGCACAAAATGGAAACCAACACAAACTTCACATAGGCACATAAGCACGCCTGGATTTTACATATTAAACCTTGTTTCATTCACTGTTTAAAAGAAATTAATTCAAATTGCTGTGAATCCAAATGTACCGCAACTTGCTTTTTTTTTTTGAGCACACCACAACTTCTCACAACCACCTACAGATTACACAAGTATGAGTCTGATATTCACAAGTATTCCCTTTACAACATAAATGATTATAGTTTCGGTAATGCAGTGTGTTTTACTATTAGATCTACTAAAAAAAAAAAAAAACACACATACAGCAAAAGCAGTTTATTTGCGCAAAGTGTGTTTTATGTGCATAAAATCTTTGATCCCCATTCAACTAATTATTCCATTTTTGGTTTACTCTGACTCTAATCCTCTGTTTCACAGCTTTTAGCCTCTAACTACAACACAGAATGGACTTGCTATCACACTGCCTACACTGCCTTGTCACTGTGAATAATTATATCATATTGACATCAGCTTATGTGCGGGGGTTCATGTATGTGTATGCATGTGTATTTGTCACTATGAGTGTGTGTATACCAGTGTTAGTCCTTAAAATGATTTAATCCTGTTAGGGGGATTTTCAATTAATCCAGGAGGGCCCTACATTTTGACAGTGCTATATTTTTAGCACATGACGCAACAGAATTTAGGGGTAAAATGATCCAGTGCTTCAGTGAGGTGAAGTGTTTAGAAAAGATGTTTACATTAATTGCATCCTAAAATGAATTATACTTTTTGTTTTCTGGAGTCTCCAATTGCGCCAAATACAAAGGTGTATGTAAATGTTCTTGAGTAATGACCATCATGTTGGGAACTTACATTAGCATTATGATTAAAATATGACCCACTCACTATCAGTAAAAAGTATAAGTGATTTCAAAAACTTCTGCCCGTAATGAATGGTCAGAACATGTTTGAAATGTAATTACAGGCTGGCATGGCTTTCCCTGATATACATCAAATCTGCTTAGATTACTGCAGACATGAAGCTGCACAATTTAGAGCAGTGGCCTCAGTCAACCCCTCTGCCTGGGTGTGGTTATTGAGGTCAGGAAAAAAAGTGAAAAAGGAGGGTGAAAGCCACTGGAAAATACATAACGGAGAGAGCAAGAAGTGACAGAAGAAGAAGCCTTGGCATTTAGAGAAGAAAACCTGAGGAGTGGGGGATAACAAGGGGCTTGAGGGAAGCAAAAGAGATGAGAAAAACATTAAGATGCATCAGACAGGAATAGCTATAGGAAAACGGATGCCTGTAAACAAAACCTACAAAGCATGATATGATCATTTCATAGCTTTGATCATGTTACAGGAAAAAAGAAAATGCTTTCTGCAAATTTCTTTTAAAAGCTAGTACTTACTGAGCTCTGTTTTGACTTTTTTCTAACTTTTAGTAGTTTTAAATTAAAGATACAGACAGGGAATGAACAGAGAAAAAAGACAATAATGTAGTTACAGAGACAGCTGGAGCTATGTAAAAGAACGCTGTTAAATTCAATTAAGTAAACTATAGAAAACTTCAGCCTAAATACACCCTCTAATATCAGCTGTGGATGAAGTCTTTTGTGTCAAAACAATGTGATTTTTGTGAATATCCATATTGTTCTAGCAGAACTGTATTACATTGCACCAGACTATTATTATCACTGGTTTGTTTCCTTTGATTAGAGGGGGTAAAAATGGAAATTACGGAGTCGGCCGAGACAGCGCCACTATTAAGGGTTATTGATTAGTCGTTGTCCCTCTTCACACCAGGGCAGCCCATATCATCATCAGGACTATCATTTCAAAGGGCCAGCTGGTGGCAGTACACAATTGTTGCCATAGGGATGGTGTCCTGGGAGACAGCTGTGGCCTTTTAGCAGCAGACACACACACAGGACACAGAAGGTCAGTCCTCACCTGGGGTACCTAACTGTCCATCACCGATTGTTTCCAGGCAACTGGTCTAAAGCCAGTCTAAAGTCTTTTTTTTTTTTTTAGTCAGGGTGCAGTCCACCTTTTAACCATCTGAGGAAACAAGTAAATGAAACGGAAGAAAAAGCATTGACAACCAGAATGTTACCACAACATGTCCATCTATGCAGTGAGGATTATATGCAACAAAGGCCTACGGTTTTTGTTTTTATTTTTTACCACTTTACTGATCTTTCTCAAACCTACCAATCAACAGAGGCCCTATTAGCACAGTGCTAGTAGAACCTGTGAGTTGAAACCTTACCCTCCACGTCTCTGTTTGATGCACACTGAAAAAAATGACTTATTATTATAATATATATCAATTAAAAACAAGTAACATTAATATTGTAATATTAAGATTCAGTAAGAACTGAGTAAAACATAAATATATACACAGATTATTCTTGTAATGAATTAAGTTAGTGAGTTGAGTAAGTTTTGTTAGAGATCTACTCATACTATTTACGGGGTTTATTGTCACTGCACAACACCTGAAACTACTGAGTAACTTTTATTCTTAAAATTCAGCGCATTTGAATTTGCACATGCGGTTTGACAAGACAGGAAAATAACCTAATTGTTAAACTATTGGAAGTAGTCTGGCTGTGCAGACAGAGTGGAGTCCTTGGTTATTTATTGAGGCTAAGTATTGCCTTTCTGTTACACATCTGTGATAATATATGAGTTTATGTGCATTTTGAAAGTTCGATTCTTGTCTGCTTTACACAATATACATTACTGTTTGTAGTTAGCTCCAGTAACACCCGTTTTAATGCTATTTCCATTTAGGTTACGGCAAGACTAACTGCTAACATCAGTAACATCAGAGGTGAGCTGCCATTTATCTGAATAAAAAGTACAATAATGATCATTTTTATCATATATATGTTCATTCTGCCCTGGTAATGAAGTCACTATGAATGATTGAAGGAATTATGTTTTGTTCCTTAACAGTATTCTTTTTTATTTTTAATTGTATGCAGGACTACTGCCGCAGTGATGCCACTCTACACATCCTTATAAGGATGTGTAGAGTGGCATCCTATAGGATTGGTTTGGTTTGATTGATTGGTTGTCCATGGTGTTGATGGAGAGGATCCAGTGGATGTATCCATCCTTCTTGAAGCCAAATAGATGTTACAAGAATGCAGCAGCACTGCTAAAGCTTGCACACTGTTTTTGTGCCCTCAGTCTTGCATACCCCCCAACACTGCGTTAAACTTTTGAGGTGTTTTACGGTTATTACATACATTTTCCATTGCACTTGGACACATCTTCAGTGAAGTACCTGGGGTCATAGGAGGTTTCGGGTCTTTCAGCTTCATACCCCCTCACTCAGGTGACATGACCAGGAGTGATCAATTCCCAGCCTGTGTCCAAGTGGGATTAGCCCACTCCTTGTCCCTCCTAATCCACAGCTATCTTGAGGCCTTCTCTGAGGCTTCTGAAGCTCTACTGATGGCTTTCCTTTTCCACACTCCAGTGATACCCAGGAGGCTGGAGGTCTTGCAAAGAAATCTTTCTGCAAAGCACCTGCCCCCCACTTAAATGGGCAAACACTGAGTATGCCACCCCCATCGCGACAATCCTCTGCCAGCTCTGCATATTTTCCCTTCTTCCTTGCACTGGCCTCCTCCATCTTCTCCTCCCAGGGCACTGTAAGCTCTAGCATGACCACCTGCTTTGATTTTTCAGAGGCCATTCCTAGGACGCCTGCTCAAGCTTTTGGTTGGGGGTTGAGGTGTTCTCCCACTCGAATTAACGTTATCTGACATGTTGATGGTTGGAGATGTTTCCTTTGGTCAACAGTGCTGCAGATGGACTAAGCAACCACCTTCAGCACCTGGTCGTGGCACCACTGGTATCAACCTTCGCCAAGTGCCTTGGGGAAACTGCTGAGTATGTGCTCAAGAGTTCCTCTTCCTTGGCACAAGGGGCATGCTGGTCTTTCAGTTTTGCCCCAGCAGAACAGATTAGATGGGTTGGGCAGGACGTCATACACAGACTGAATGAGAAACTTCATGTGGTAAGGTTCAGTCTTCCACAACTCAGACCATGACATCTTTCTATCTGTAGCTTGTTCCCATCTATTCCATACCCCCTGCTGCCTCAATCCCACCATCTGGCTTGCCCACTCCTCCTTGATCCCAGCTCTCACCCTCTTTTGGACCAGGTACCGTCTCTCCTTGCCTTTAAGATTGATGTGGCTGGTTTTTGGAATGCTACCCAACCCTGCCTGGCCAACTGCCCCAGATCCTACCAGTGCTCTATGATGAAGCCTTGACTCCACCTGGTCCACTGCCTCCTGTGCCCTCCATTTTTTCCCAGTCCTCACTTTGATGCCAGCTTGAGAAACTTTTGTGTCGCTGCATTCCTTGTACTGGAGCACCTCCTTCGTTTGACAAACCTTGAACTCTTCTCTGAGGCTGCTGACAGGAAGCGTCAGCTTGTTCATGTTGCCATATAGGGCAGTGCTAGTCGGCTTTTGGGCAATCCCAACCACCTTTGAAGGTGGCTGCTTAACTTTCTCTCAAACCCTTCAACCATGGAGAGTAGAAATTCATATACCAGCAATGGCCACGGTATCCTAGGGAGGATGCAATGCTGGTATATCCAGGCTTTGAATTTCCCTGATAGGCCTGATCTGTTGATAACTGCCAACCATCCCTCCAGTTCTTGGGTTGCCGCTGTGATTGAGGCAGTATCCTTCAGGGTGTAGTCAAAGATTTTCCCCTGGCTCTTTACTGGTTTTTCTGTAACTGTTGGGATTTGGATTCCTCAAAGAGAGAAGTGGGATTTATCTGTCACCTTCCCTATTTTCAGAACCAAAGACCTTGATTTTTCCAGCTTGAAGCGCATTTGAGCCCAAGTTGTTAACCTTTCTAAGCCCTGGAGGATCTATCTGCTTCCTCGGACTGATGAAATTGTTACTGTTAAGTCATCCATAAAAGCTCTGATGGGGGGTCGCACTCCGGACTTAGTTTTGGGCCCTCTGCACTCTGCTTCGGCTGACTTTACCAACATATTCATGGCTATAGCAAACAGAATCACTGAAATTGTGTATCCAGTGATGATCTTAGCTGGTGGTGGTCTGATGTAATGGTCCCAGATGTGAACCTCAGATTAAAGTTGTAATAATAATCCATAATTAGGTTTTTGATGTTGCTCGGGATATAACGCCTCTCCAATGCTACCTCCATTAGCTTGCTCAAAAACTTTTCCTAGAACTGGATGGGCTTATGCTGTCCCCAAAAATATAAGCGTTAAAGTTGAAATTTCTGTCTTAAAAGCTACCACCATGACAACTACTGTACAATCTCAGCTGCTGTGTACCTTAGTCAATGGGGGTGGAACCTTTCTGTGTGGAGTTTGCACGTTCTCCCCGTGTCTGCGTGGGTTCTCTCCATGTACTCCAGCTTCCTCCCACCATCCAAAGACATGCACTGATAGGTTAATTGGTTAATCTAAATTGCCCATAGATTTGAATGTGAGAGTGATTGTTTGTCTCTATAAGTCAGCCCTGCGATGAACTGGTGACATGTCCAGGCTGTACCCCACCTTCACCCATAAGTAGCTGGGATAGGCTCCAGCGACCCCACAACCCTAGTGAGGATAAAGCGGGTTCAGAAAATAAATGAATGAATGAATGAATGAATGAATGAATGAATGAATTTAATTTTTTGTAGAACAGCTACTTGAACAGCATTCAATATTTTACTTTTTTCTCATGAGTAGAAAATATGACATGAACATTACTGTTTTGCAGTTGACACAATATAGTTGCATTTAGGGCGGCTGTGGCACAAGAGGTAGAACAGGTTGTCCAGTAATCAAAAGGTTGGTGATTCGAATCCCTCTCTGTGCTCTTGTGAATCTTTGGTGGTGGTCGGAAGGGCTGTCTGGCACAGATTGGCATTCTTGGCAGTTCCCAGAGCAGCTCAGGTTACAAATGTAATTAAACTAATGTAAAGCATTTGGGGTGCCTTGAAAAGCCCTATAGAAATCTAATCTATTACTATGTATCAATTCTGTGATTTGTGAAATATATGTATATTAAATGCATATGGTAACATTTATCAAAAAAAAATAAGTGACATTTACATAATTACAGTGAATACAATAACTTAATGCAACTAAGTAATTAAAACAAAAACAAAAAATATATATAGTAAAATATACTTAATCATATCAAAACAGTAAATATTACAGACATGTAAAATTTACATAATATATTGATGATGGTGATGTAATAATTAAGTAACATTTACCTACTATCTTTAAAATATTAAGGTTAATAGTAAGTACATTTTATTTGATACTGGCAAGTAAGTTGTACTTGATATTACAGCAATAAATTTACTTGAAAAAAGTGAGTGCAACTTCTTATGAGGACTTTTTAAAGTAAATTCTACAAGCCATTTTGTTCAGTGCAGTGTATTTGCATGGGATAAGTGAATTCTGTTTTTTACTCGAATTTACTGACATTATTCCTCGGTCCTGATGTCAAGGGCAGGCTCACCACTTACAGATAACTATTGAAAGAAAGAAAAATGTTCCTTGCTGTAGCTGTCATACATGTCATCCATCTCATCTTCTGAAAGATTTAAGTTTGCTCTTTCAGTGAACACCCTTGCCATATTGCAACACGCACCCCCTGGACTTACACCTAAAACCCTTTTAAAACTTTAATTTATCATCCCCAGCACACCCTCCATCATCCTCGACCAGGATATAGGCTGAATAAATGCACAGAGGAAACAACAAATCATTGCAGGACCCGTAGTGACTGATAGCACCCAATCAGGTGATGAATCTGCTTCATCGGATCTAAAAATCTCTCTGGAGAATCTTGTCTGCTCTTGTAAAGTCATGTTTTATTATAAAGACATTGGCACTTTAAATGTTATTATCTGTGCTATTTACTATGATTTTAATTTGTTTTTAACTGTTATCTTTATTTTATGCATAGGACTGCACTGTATGTTTTACTTTGCATTTCTATGTGCAGGGACAAATAAAGGCACCAAGTACTTTGAACTGTTTTATAATCCACGTTACAACCTAACCATAATAACCCATAATTCACAGACCAAAACAGTGTCAACAGTTTCAAAAGTCTCTCTTTTTGGAATGTTAAAACACTGTTCAGTGTAAATGCACCAAACAGTGTTTTGAAATAAAAGCATTTTACTGTGGATGTAGCTTTACTCTCACACATAAGTGGAAACACAAAACGTGTTGTAGAACCTGTCTACACATACAGTACATTTATATATGGTATGCATATTTGGTTTTCTACTATAAGCACACAACATTCACAAAAATAAGTTTACCATTCTTTGATATACTGAATATGCACTCCATTACATACATACAAAAGAAACTCTAACATTCAATATAACTTTAAGATATAGCCATTTCCGTACCATACTACTTGTACATTTTTTCAACACTAATGAACACTAGTGAAAAGTTCCTATGATTATATTTTGAAAAAAAGTAATGCTGTGGCCATTGTGTATTAAAGTGGGTGAAAAGATGAGAACTGTAGCTCTACAAGTTTTATGGAGGTTTTCTGATTCAGTAAAGACTTCTGTTCCATTTTCAACGATCTAAATCACCAAAAGACACAAACGCAGACACACTTAAAATTCCAGTGTGGACATTAGTGCATAAATATGAATTAAACACTAATCGAGGCTATAACTGTAATGTCATTCCAGATTGCAGACTGAGACATTACATTCAGATGTGTAAACAGCCCTGTATTCCTAAAATTGACTCTTTCCCTAAGCTAATTCAATTTAGGTTGCATTTAGGTGGAAAAAAACATTTCAAAGCTGACTGGCATGTCACTCAAAATGAGTATGTATGTTTATTTGTGTCATTTTACCCATCTTGTCTTTGCTTGTAGTACATATATCTGCATGGGCAAATAGGCAGTGAATCAGCTCTTCTGACTGAGCTTCTCTCTTCATCTAACTGATCCATAGTTGAGACTGTCTTTGCATGAATGACCATGATGCAGACTGTGAGTGAAGCTGTCAGTAGTGACAGTGAAAAGACTGCCAGGCACCCGACTGGACTACATCCAACAGTAACTATGGTTTATAAAAATCACACAAGCACACCCACACATACAAATTACATAACATTACTGACTTGCACTGCTGACTACTGCATTTCAGGTGTGGTGACAGACAACACAGCTTGACTTGAGCCAAGGGTTTGGCTATGAAAATGCTAAAAATCTCCTCTGGCCTGGCTGCCAAAAATGCACTACTGCAGCAGAAAGTGTCAGAATGTTCAAATAAGAAGTATAAAATATAATCAAAGCTTTAAAAGCGATGTCACGAGGTCACTCAGAGGATCTACTGCTGCTTATTACACATACACTTTCCGTAGTAGTATATTTAGTGATCCATTTTTACATTCCCCAGTCTCCAATATGTTAATTTATTTTGTTTTACAGTCCACCACACTGTCAAAAATACCATCTGTCGAGTTTTTTCATCATTAAAAAAGGACAAATACACAGGAGTACACACTTGCTTACAGACCAATCAGTAATTATTTTCCTTGTAGAGCTTATTCAAGATGAAATGTGTCCCACTTGAAGAGGACAGCAGTTGAGAACTTCAGAATGAGGATTTAAAAGTTCATTCATTCATTCATTCATTCAATCATTTTCTGAGCCCACTTCATCCTCACTAGGGTCACAGGGGTTGCTGGAGCCTATCCCAGCTACTTAAAAGTTCAGTTGGACAATTTGCTTCATGGAGTTTATTGACCACATTTACAGACAAATGACAACTGCTACTGGAGAGATGAAGGTATTCGTTAGCTGGAGATTTTATTCTTTACTCTGAGCTTTCATGTTAAAAGTACCTGCATCCAAAAACTGAGGTAACCTTGATTTTATGAACAAAATCTTATCATCATGCACTGTGTAGCAATTGTCAGTGATAGAATCTGCCCAGATGTGGCTCATCTTGAACAAGCCCAATGACAACAGACCCGTCCATCACCTGTCCATCGTCTCACAATCAGGCATGAGATGAATGGCTGTTGTTGGCTTTTTCTTATAGAAAAGAACTCTGAACACATTCCATAACATAAAAAGGTTCATGATACTTGGTGTCACGGACACCTCAGAACAAAAATTAGTCTATAACTGTGTTCAAATTAACTCTACTCGAACAGCCTATCTTCCTCACAATGCTGTATATATAGGATAATGTTGGAATACAACTGGATTGTCAGTGTCTGTACACCAGGAAGCAATGTAATATAATATATTGTTTAGATAATTGTCAATGTAAATATCTGTACACTACATTCAGTATTATAATAAATATAATAGAGTTGTAATATTGTAATTATTTAAGAAAGTTTCAATAGTGTCTGCCACAAATCAAATTTAATTGTAAGGCAAACATTGTAATGAATAAAGAATGTGCAGTTCTTGGATAAGTGCTGCCACAATGCTTTTATAGTACATGAGATATTTGACTATGCATATTTCCATACCAAGTGAGTGAGAATTGGAATACTGATTGCTCCTATATTTCATGATAAGCTGATTTAGCCATACTGAGCAATAACAGTAGGAAGTGGACAGCAATTATGCTTTAGAATTCATCACATTCACAAATAATCACACACCAGTAGAGCAACCACTAAAAAGAACCCAGGGTTCAGTGACTTGAAAGGGAAACTTCAGCATATGGACAAGGCACCAAACTGCCAAACTCTGATTTTAAGGCAACCTAAATCTACCTCCTGAGCTACAGGCACCCCAAATAACCTCAATAAAAGTCCCCTAAATGCAATTTACGGCATACAGGTTTGTCTTAATTTACTAAAACTAATTTGAAACCATTGGCTTACAACAGAATCAGCCATTACACTCTGTCAGTTCTCCTGTGCCAGTCTGTCCACACTCCAGCAAATGGGCGTGTTGCCAAGACAACGGCTCACACACCTATCCATCCAGGACCACCTGGGGAAGCCCTCTAAAGGACATATTCAATTCCACTGAATATACAAATCCAAGCATGAACATACAGTACAAACAGAAATATGCTGTACGTGCCTCTGCACAAATACACATGCGCAATACACACCAAACTGCATGCTCCGCCTCATCTGTTTTACACCACATTACACATGCTCACATGTCGGCATAACTAAGATCAAGCAGTGGGAGAGTACAGTATGCGCATAAGGGAATGCGAGTCACACAGCCATACACAGCTGTGTCCTTGAAGAATAAAAGCTGCAACAGGGGTTGCAATGAAGTGCACCCATTGACATTCTCGAAATGCATCTGTTATACAATAATATCTTCATTCCAGAGGGTGCAAAAAGAGTAGCATTATCAAAAAAATATGCTTATTGTGCTCAGAGGCCAAGATATTTTATCTGCTGTTTGCAGCCTCTGATAAAGAGTGTGTGACCAGACAAGAAGTTGAAAAAGACAGATTACGTGTGTGTCTGTGCAAGAAAGAAGACAAAATTGTGGTAAAGAGAGTTTACCAGTTTCCTATACTGCTGCTTCTCTTGGCGAAGGGTGGCCACCTCAAGTTTCAGAGCTCTGTTTCTCTCCTCCAGCAGTCGAAAACGGTTCACATTGTAGAATGAGTGTCCTGTAGCTTGTTGAGATGAAACTTCATATCGTGACTGCAAAACAACATGAAGATGATGTATGTTCATCCTATTTACCAACAATATAATTCAGTATCTCTTCATACTTATTGTCACTATTATTAGCAAGGCTTGTCTTAATATATCGTGAAAAAATTTCAGATAGAGAACAAGCATTTGATTAATATAACTTATACAAAAAAAAACGTTTTGGGATTCTGTCAGTTTTGCTTCCAGCGATGTATTAAGGCATTAGCTATTTCCTGCAGGGTCACTCACAGGGAGAGGATTATCAGGCCTGAAAATGAGGCTGGTACTGCAACAGGTTTTGAGCCTCAGCAGGATTTGTTCTCCTCAGAAATTTTCTTGATGGGGTAGAATGGCCTTTGAAACAGGATTTTCACTCTGACGCTTGAACCCTCCATGGAAATAAACTACATATCTGTATAAAGCTGGCTGTGGGCTTCAATTTAGGTCTGCAGAAAGTTAGCTTTATTGCTTGGTTAGTTTTTTCTTCATATCATATGTTAGATTTTTCTTTCTATTTGGTACCACACTTTTGAGTTTAAAGTTGTCTAGTTATGAAATAAAAGTGTTTTTCTGTCAATCTTGAACTTGTGTCTGCCCCCCACTGAAACAGATGTCCATTCACCCAAGCTCAAGCCACGTGATCACAACTGTTTTTTTGATCTGCTATTATGTTATTTGGTCTGCTTTCATATAACTACTAACAGAGGAGCACCATTGAGGTACTTAAACAACCAACACGGCTGCCGCAGATTAGGGCAAACCCACCTCGGCCACTACTACACTTAAAGTCTTTGATGGTAAGTAAGAGGGTCTCTATCTGTTGGGGCTCAGGGTTTTGTTCTTTTGTTCTGATTGGTGTCAGATCTATCCAGCTGAGTCCAGAGGAATTTCATCATGTGTCCCATGATAACGCACTTTGCAAATGGAAAATGAACTAAACCAATCAGCTTTTATACAACTTCACTAGAGAAGCTGCACATTCTTTAGTTGAGCCAATTAAGAAAATGTTCAGCAAAGTTATATGAATTTTAGTATGAGAAGGTCTAGATTGTTCTTGTTCCTCAAAATAAGAGAATGCATTGTTAACTGGTCAGATGCAAGAATTGTCACAGGATGCTCCTTTCCAGTCCACCAGTTTATCTAATCTGAGTAGTATACACTCATAAAACATTAACATTCTGCACAGCGAAAATACAGCATTTCCCTCTAATTTACTTCCTGTAGAAACACACTCAACCAGTTGGGCCACTTCAATATATTCACAGCTATGAAGGAACATTATTATCACCCTAGACAAAATAAACCAGTACTGCATCACACTAAAGCCTGCGTTCACTTTTTGTTGTTTACCCCATTATCTCTGCTTCCAATCCAAGTACCTTTTTCCACTTGGAGAGGATATAAAGAGGAGAGGGAAAAAAGGTCAGCCCATTGTTCTCTTTAAACACTTTTCAGAGTTTTTGTTGTAAAATGAAGTAGCCCCTGACAGACCAACCAACAGATGGTTCTAACATCAGTTTATATTTTTTCTAATATATCAATTAGCATGTTACCAGAACATTTGTTGTCTTGTGAGATACACACTTAAGAACTCACACACAAACAACTAGCAGATCGCCTGACTGTGAGCCAGACTATCATCCTCCACAAAACAAATACTAAAAACAAAGTTTCAGGCAAGATGTCAGTTTATGCAGACAGCCAAAGCTATCAGCCAGCATGATGGAGCTGCCAAGCAGACTGAAAGAAGGCCAGATCCACCTGCTAATACATGCAGACCTGCCAAGCCAACAAGCCTACAGATAGACCCACCGGTTAATATGATGGACTTTCCAAGAACAGACAGACAGACAGACATACAGACTTGCCAACCAGTAGTGTGGGCTTTCCCAACAGACAGACGGACAAACCAGATCAATTAGCCAATTTAGAGCCAGAATCAAGGCCATATGGACATTTATCCTGTTATTTAGACAGAAAACTACTGGTGCAGAAATGGTTTTCTATAAATACCTTTTGCAGGCACAAAAGGTGATCTGAAGAGTAACTTTACTCAGTAAATTTATTCTTGCAGTGTGTGGAGATACTACCACAACTTAGAAGAGTAGTAAAATTACTGAACTCTCATGTTCCAAACTTGGTAAACCTGAAAAGGTTTAAATTAGGTTAAAATATTTAGGTTGAATAAATGTGATATTTCAGCCTTGACCATTGATTGAACAAAACAATACAACTTGTGTTGTACATTGTATAGTATGTTTACAGACAACAGTATTTATTAAAAAATAAATAAATAAAAAAAATACTGTGTAAAGTGTATAGTGTAAAGATCTCAGCCTTGGCAGTTAACCTCCCCACACACACACAATGTCATTCTCAGCAATCATATGCGCTTCATAGACAAAAATGGATTTATGACAATTCACACAATAATTTATTTTACGTTTGGAAAACAATGGTGCATGATGAACACGATAAAGCAATTGGTGTTTAAAATTTTGAGATGGAATGGCTTTTACAAAAAGTTTCGCCTAAAATCTTGACCTTTCACAAAGCAATTTTCATTTGATAATCATCTGTCATCACTGTCATCAGGAACTAAAATTAAAAAAACATGGAAAAGATATGTCCAAAACTGGTAACACACACATATAGCATGAAAAATATAGCATCATCTCCTTGGCAGAGGTAATAGTAAACACTCTTACAGAGTATGTGAATGACTGGGTTGGTTGCATGGAGCAACAATCCCTATGTATATTACAGAAAAATCTTCAATTCAATCAAATCAATTGCATGTATTTGACAAGCAATGGCACAAATGCATGCTGACAACTGAGGGGGTGACTGCAACCAATGCCGTGGCAGTGGGTGTTTAGTTGTGCCGTCTACTTGGAAGACATTATCAACATACAGAGGGAGCTGCTCTGACAGGAGTTGCGTCAGATATGAGAATCGTGACGTGCTTGTGCACTTTGGGTCCAGAGATTACACTGATGATAACTGAAGACAGATGTAAGCCGCCAGGTGTACCTTCTGGGGAATTCATCTATTGATTCACTGTGGATGAGCAAATACTAAATTTCTGCCAATAACTTAACAATCATTGGGAGCTTTCCTTGTCGTGATTTGACAGTTTATTTATTTGCCATTGTATACAAGAACAGGCTGAAACATCATTTTTACATCACCCTCTTATAGCACAGGCTTCCTCTAAGGATAACCAACAATGAGCATGCTAAAATGTATGAATATTATATGAACAGGCAGATAAAGCATATGGAAGGATGAGATGAGAACAAAGGCCTTAATTCATCTTCAAAAATTGCATGGTAAGCAGTTGCAGAAAGAAAACCCTGCAGCAGTCAGATCTGCACCAGAAAATCAAGGTTTTCCTTTGTGTATGTGCTTTGTATGTTTTATTCTCTTTCTTTTATTCATAATACAGACTATTTTACTTACACAAACAAAATACTTTAATACTACTGATGATTTCCAAGTGCACATTTGTTCTTTGAGTTGCTCAGATCTGGTTATGCTAGACACTTTGCTTAAAAGAAATACTCCTTTTCTTGATTATTGTTTCCAATTTGATTTAACTAGATTTGGTGCCAGTCTGTCTCGTTTTTAAGCCAGAGTGCATCCCAGCAGCCATTCATAGCAAAAGGATTACTCGAGTAATAAATGAAGTTGTAAGTACAGGCTGAGGCAGCATTTAGGAAATATCAAAAGCGACTTAAAGGTCTAAGGATGTTATAGAAACTGTCCTGCAAGTAAAAAACATTTTTAGCTAAACTCCCTGAGGAAGCTTAGTGGAAATTCAACCAAAAGTTCCTCACCAAAGGTAACCACAGGCATAACTTAAAGTGAAGGTGAAGTCTGCTGACATTTGGTTGACATTTAGAAATGTGTGCTATTGTTCATACACACAATAACAGACATTTATGATTATTATCATTGCTGCATTTTCTTCATTTACAAAGAAAAAAAGTTTTTGCACACAGCTCCTGTAATGCAAGGGTCAACATTACAGAACAGCGCCAAAGGTAGTAACTGTGCTGCACAAAGGCCATTCAGCAGCTCTTAAGGTCAAAGAGCCCAAATCAGACCAGTTCATAAAAGAGACAAATGCTAAAATACACAAAATTCATTTAAAAGGAAACCCGCATGGACAGAACAAGAACATATTTGCCATGTATTTACACTGAACAATGCGGTACTGGACTGACTGTTTATTGAGCAAAACAGACCGTGTGGGTAGCTATTAAGATGTTACAGCATATAATTACATAATAGAAGCTTTTTACTGGTTTGCATGCACAGTTAGGCTTCCTTCTACTTTGTCTGTAATTAATAGCCACCAATTTTAATTCACCATGACAGACAAATTTAATGTGTGTACTTAGCAGCAGCAGCATTTTCTGGGATTCTAACAGCTCTTCTCTGCTGGATGATTTATATTGGAGCTACACAGTAAAATAGATTAAGAGTGCAGAGCGTGAAGCCTGGATATGAACCAGTGGCTCTGTAGTGAGACTGGATCCTTAGTCAAAGGAGCCACCAGGTAATCTTATTTTGAACAAAGTAATTTAAATAGACTGCCATATCGCCATCTGGTGTGTGAATGAAATACTTGCATTTGTGCTGCCTGGTGCAGTCATTCATGGATGTAACATCTACTGAAATCCCATTAAACAGATTTTCTAAAGGAGAAAATTGGTCATTTTAAGGGTATGAGGCCTCCCTTTTCCAATAGAAGTTTTACTATGAATATATTTCACTTTAAGTGGGATTTTGTTATACAGTATGCTGATTATCCAATGAACAGCTGCAAATCGAGATGTAACTAGTCTAGACAAAACAATTTACTATCTCTTACTTACAGATGCTGATGGAGGGAATACATTTTATTTTAAGCTTTCCCTAAAATAAGGCAAAGTACTGAGAATCAAAGCAACATAGTGCTGAGCTTAAGCAAATCAATACTATCAAAAAAATAAACAAGGGACCTGATACAGCGTTATTAATGTACAGACATGTATGTTTTACGAGAACAAGTGATGACGTCCCTACCTTCAGTTCCCCCTTTACTTGCCCCAAAATGACTCTCTCTTCCCGTCACATCACAAGCTGGCAGTGGAGGCAGAAGTGACGCGTCCTTGTGTGTACACATGTACGCAAGTGAAATGTGTGTGTGTGTGTGTGCAGTTGTAATGAGTGGTTTCCAAGCTGCAGCTCTTTCCCCTGGCTTGCCTAGTCTATGTGCTGCTGTATCTGGCTGCAAATCTCACCCAAACAGTGAGAGGAAAAACAGCTACAGCAGCAGCTTCCTGGTGCTGACTCTCCCTGTGTCCCATCCCTGTATGTGTTAATGCTTTCTCTTGCTCCTCTGCTCCAACCTCCACTCGCTCTTTGATACTCCCCCTCCCTTTTTTCTTTCTGTCTAGCTGATACACAGACATGTGTACGCCCTGTTCAACTCACCAAGCATTGCATATGCCAAATCACAGAAAAAACAGACATACATGGCAGCTTTCATTTGTGAAAATCTGTTCAGATACGACATGTAAATAAATGCATCGTAATAGCTTTTGCCTTTGGATGTTGTTTTCTCATAGAGCATTTTGCCTCCTTTAACACTGTATCAGGCAGAAGATAATAATCAATTATATTTATCTTTTTTTTCAGTTGCTATACATTTACACCTTGTGGGTTTGTCCTTCACACAGTCAAAATTCTTCTTAGTAATATTTTCTTTTTCTACTCATAAGTTTCCTCTAGCATCAGAACAAATGAACACTGTTATGTTCATAGACAGACTTTGCATATTGAGCATCCCTTTGCTCTCTTCACCTCCTCTAAAATCCCTGATCGGAGGACTCAAATTAAATCAGTGTGGCGGTTTTACTGCGGTTACATCAGCAGCGGACACTCATCTGTCGATAGCCATTCTCTGTTTAACACTGGGATGAAGGCACACGACTGAGGAGAGGACAGAAAGAAAGAGACACTAAGTGTGCGTGAGTGAGAAGAGAAAGCAGACCGTACGCACTGTTCCACTCTGTTGCCTAGCAACACTTGTTCACTGCCTGTTCCCATCCTTTCTGCAGACACATTACTCTCAGCTTGAATTGGTTTTCAGGCATGGCAGGAAACCCTGTGAGACCAGGGTTCAGGAACACATGGAAATTAGATTGGGCAGAAATATGCAATCACCCCTTTAAATATGCAAATGGGTGTTGGCAAAGTGTCATTAACAAGGCTGCTTCCTCAGGACGTCTTACAACCTAGCTTTACTTTAAACTTAGTGTATTTTATACAGTGACACAAGTTCTAAGAAGTATGCTGTCCTCTTCTGGACTAAATTATAACAAGATTGAAAGAAAAGGTGTAGCAGGAATGTCCAAGGCATTGTACGTGCATGGTTCAAAAAGTTCATTATTTACTTATAAGCAACACTGGCTTATCCCACGATAGGTTGGTTTGTGTACAATCATTAATTATTGACAGTCAAGGATAATAAGCCAATTATATTTCATCCTACCTATAAATTGTCTGTTAATAAATTTTGTACTGAAATAGCTACTAGTGGGACAGTTGACAACACAGCTCCTTCCTCTCACAGCAGGAAGGGATAAAGACACAACAGCAGGAGTACATTTGTCGAGGTCAGCTGAGTTAAAAGATTACGGAACATGACAGATTTGTAGTCAGAAACACAAAACCTTCAACTTCACAAATGATAATCTGGAGAACAGTGCTATATCAACTGCTTGTCTGTGATAAGCCTTTATGCCTTTATTTGACAGGGGCAGTAAAAAGAGACAGGAAATGAGGGAAAGAGTAAGGGAATGACATGCAGCAAATTGTCCAGCTGGTTGGGAATCAGACCAGGGAGTCACTAAGCGAGTATGAGCCTACATGATGTGTGTAATAACCACTTAGCTGCCGAGTCAACCCAGCCAGTAAAGGACAGAAATAACTAGAAGGGCACTCAGTAGAGCACATTCCTCTGCTGAGGCCCCAGAGTCTTGCACTTCAGTCAAATGGCCTTATTTTACAATATCAGAAAACATACATTATCTAAATCTGCCCTAAAATGTAATACGGTGTCGTCTCTGGCTCATGCCCTACCTTTCCATCAACTTTCACGAAGACCTTTTTGTTATACTGACAGAGAAACAAACCAGCAAACAAACAGGTGCAAATATTACCTCTATAGCAAAGCCAATCATACTTACACATGAAGTGTTTCACAAATAACAATATTCAGCAAATAATGGTGCCAATATGTGAGTAAATTAAGGGAATGGACAATTACGGGAACTGCAAAGACAAACATCTGTATAAAAAGTGTCAAAAAGTGCAACAGCAACCCCTCCAGGTGAACAGTTAGGTAAGAGTGGAAACAAACTGTTCAAGAAGATGATGCAATGATGTGTAATTAATGTCTGTCAGGTTAAGGTAAGCAGATGTTTCTTTTTGTCTGAGGAAAATGATTATATTTGGTGTTTTGTCTTCCTGCTTTAAAGAATCTGACTATGGCATGAAATGTTCTGCCTGTATACACAAGATTCATATTCTAGGAAATGACTGTATTTTGTTTTGGAAATTAAACTGAGGTTATAATAAACAAACATAATATATTGGTCTTAAGTTTTACCATTGCTGTATCAATATTAACACTGGTGTACAGTATGTTACCACCATACCTTGGCCTTGCTGTGCATGTGGTGGTGAATGTTCCTGGCAGCGATCATTGCCAGCTGTCTCTGGATCCACTGTATCTCCATCTGAGACTGTCTCAGCAGCTCCTCCACATTAGCACTGGACGTGTGATCCCGCATTATCACCTGCAAAAACCCACACAGCCACAGATGAGACACTGAAATTTAACACTGATACTCCACATATTACATGATTCTCACACCACCATAAAAAACATAAACACTTACACTTTCAAATGAAAAAAAAAACCTCGCAATTGTATTATAGGTACACGAATATAGTAAGTTAAGGCATATTCACAGATATATATGCAGTACTCTTTTTGGTGTACTACAATTTTGTAACACTCAAAAGATTCTACACTAAAATGCACAAAAAAATATACCAGCTGAATGTGAAAGTCACTTTTAAAATCTTTCACTACACATTTGAAGATGGTAGAAAAACACTATGTGCCTCTCAGGAAGATGCACTTTGATTTACAGAGCAGCAAGTCAAAGTTAAAAAAGCAACAAAAGTGTTGGAAAAAGAGGTTTTAAGCAAATATATTTGAATTTACACATCATTTTAACAAATTAAAATGCATTTATTAAGAGCAACATACATAATGTGTATACAACAGCAATTACAATAATCAAAGAGACAGTGACAAATGATCATAATCACACATTTAAAACATGAAATAATGAAAAAAAAACTCTTTGGCACTTACTGTAAATTTCCTTCATCTTCTTTCATAAAATGACAAAACTCCCCTAATTACTGCAAAATACCTATATCAAATAGACTGTAAAATCAAGTACATTTTTAGGTATTTTCACTTTGCTGTCTCCTGTATCTGTTGGTCTATGTACACCTGTAGGTGTGAGCAGAATGAATGGTAAATACGCATCCATGTGCATGTGTGTGAGCGTGCTTGGTGAGATCTACACTCAGTTACATAATAGCGGATTACTGTAAAACAGAAACACAGTGACAGGGTAAAGCATAGAAAAAACAGAAGCTATTATCAGTCACCGCTAAGACCCCATCTATGTTGTCCTGCTTTGTACTTCTGTAGAAACATGCACTCACACAAACATTATACTCAGGATCCACACTGTACAGAGAGAGCAATGACACATGGACAGCTAAGAAGGTTAATGCTGCTCCCAACTCAGGAGATTTGACTTATCTGATTCTGCTGCTGCACAGTGATACACTCTCTAACAACTGATTACAGGGATCTAGCTTTGCATAATTTAGATAAATGCAGGTTTTCAAATACATATTTTGGATATCTTCATTTAATAAATTTGCAAAAGCTGATTATTACATTTTTACTTAATCTATTTGTCATAACTTAATCCCCAGCCAAATGCTCAAACAGCTTCTCCTTGCTGACTCACCTTGGAAGGGGTCTATTTCCTTGCAGGGGACTGTGAAGGAGGAGGAAAGACACAGCAGCAACAACAACAACAACAACAACAACACAAAGCTCATGAGTGCTGTAGACTTATGCAGAGATGCCCCATTCTGCCAAGCCCTCTATGAAACTACAACACTGCCAAAGCCTCTCAGAGATTCATTAGAGAGGAGAGAGCTGTACCTACGTCATTACCCAAAGCTAAAGGACTGTCACTTCCAAACTAAATACTGTACTAATTTTACCCTGATGCTAATCCATCAGTGCCTTAATTTTAGGATGCAAATGCTTTATGGTGGAATTTGTTGAAGCAATTTGTTTCTCAGCAAACTGTTAGATAGTAAGATGCTGCTGCATGAATGTTTCTGGATGCAGTGACAATAAAGTATCTATCTATCTATCTATCTATCTATCTATCTATCTATCTATCTATCTATCTATCTATCTATCACATATTTATATATCACAAAGTACAATAAATAACTGACTAATAAACATCTTACCCACAAAAAAGGTCTTCATTTTTTGCAGTCCTCCGATGAGTCTTGAGCCCTATTTGTAAACCCCAAAAGAGTTTCAAAAATGTACAAATACATGAATTCAGTAAGTCTTAGTTTCCCCCTGCATATCCACAGTTTCTATTGTGTTTCCTTGTGTCTGTGTGGGCTACATTCACAGTTTCTCTCTAATATGACTTGCTCTTTTGAAATAGAAGTCAGTTATGATTCACATTTTTCTCTCACGGTGGTTTTGTGCTCGAGGCTGCCTGTTGTGTGACCATATGGTACACACTTAACAAGAGGATGAAACACGAACAGGAGATGAAAAGATCATTTAAGGCCCCTAACCTGTAACCATATGAGTGGAAAACTGACCACAATGTGGGGCCATGATTCACGAAGGAATGCTACAAAGTTCAAGTTATCCTTTTTTGCCTTCTGAGGTAGGATATCTTCAAGAAAGAAGGCAAACAAACCTACTCTCTGACTCACCAGGATAGCAGTTAGGCCTACAGCTAGCTAAAATGTTATCAAATGTAGCTATTTCTACAACAGCTAGCTTGCACTCATTAAATCCACCTTAAAATGTTCATTTTAAGTCCCATATTAACTTAGTTACTTTTAAACCAAGTTTAGCCCAGTCTGGAGTTAAAATATCTAGTGTTAAACTAGCTGTTAAACTGTTATAAAAGGTTATATGAGTTTTTATGTCCTAACCAGTTAACATGCTAACTTTGCAGATCCTGTTTGTTGATTTTCATCATTGACACTAAAGCCAAAGCTGAGTTAATGAAGTAATATTTTTGCTGTTTTTAAATGGAATTATGCATTTTAAAACATTTCCCTGTGGTCTACATAAACTGTAAATGCTATTCTTGGATCTGAATTCTTCATTAATTCAACTCCACAGGTCCATCTTCAACCCTATTTCTGAGTAATGACACCAGAAAGGTCGTTTTGAGCACTGGCCCTTTAAATGCAAATGAGCCACTTAATGCCCCACCCCCTCCAGGTTGTTGACTGCTCTGTCCCATTCAACCAACATCTGAACATTCTAGGTAATCGGCTGAAGTTTGGACATATTTTCAGTATGGATTACAATCGCTGCTGATAAACAGTTATGTCGTACTCTGAGAAATGTTCGTCTGACGTCTTGACCTTATATGTGCAAATGTCATGATGTAACAAGTTATAGATGGAACAAATTAAGAAAGAATTAAAGCTGATTGTACAAATCCACCCAATTTTTTTCCAAAATGAATATAAAGATAGCTTTGCAGCACCTGGAGGGTTCAAATTCAAACTGTATGAACTATTACGGTCCAAATACACAAATAAATTAACCATAAACTAATAAAAGTGGGTTTAGCAAAATAAGACCCCTTTAAGTTAACTTGAGCCAGAATTTTCATCATTTAACATTAATCAAGGTTTTAATATCAGCTATATGGACACAAAAAAAACATCTATTTATTTTATTGAATTTGTCCTTTAGGCCAAGTATGAGAGCAAACATCACTGTAGAGACGAAACAGTTGGAGAAGGCCAGTATGGAAGGCAACACCTCAGAGGAAACACATCAGAAGAGTCAGATTTATATGCAACAAGTGGTACCAGGCACAACAAACCCCAGCCCTTGCACGTATTGTAGCTTATTTTGGCCTGATCCCACTGATGTCATATCTGTGCATGTGCTGATGTCAGCGTATCAGTTGCCTCTATATATACGTGCCAAGTTTGAAGTAAATTGAAACAAAATTGATGTATTTATAGACATTTGAAATTTCACCCATTAGAAGTAAATTTTAAAAAAAATTCATAAAAAAATGAAACTTTTACCAACTCTTTCCAAAATGTAATGACATCTATTCTGGGTCACTGGCAATATGTAAACCCAATTTGGTATGAATTCAACCAATAGTTTTGCTGCTAGTGTTAAACCAAAAACAAAAACAATACCCCTTGCCTACTAATACTCTGTTAGGGTGCAATATAGGTTTGCGATTAGTATGGTGAAAGACTGGAAATGTTATACTTGACCTTTGATGTTGTTCAGAAGCTCTCGTCACTGTCAATAATGGATGTATTGTTTCGGACAGTGGTAACCTAACCCTAACTTTTGTATGATTTGTGACTTTTGTAAATGTAATGTCAGTACTGTATTCAAATTCTGATTTTAATCAAATGACTCCAACCTCTTTTCAAACACAGAAACTCAAGGGTTCAACCAAAATATAGAAAAACATAGGGGACAAAGAAGTGATGCAATCTTGTGACAGCCCAACTAGAGTCCATTTACAGATGTAATTCCAGAAACAGTGGAATTCACATGACAGTGCATCTCTTCAGATTGGATCAGTTGGTGCAAATGACATTAAGTAAATTTTAAAGACATACAAGCCATTAAGACCAGGCTTAGACACTTGTGCATTGTAAGGTTTTTAATCTTGCAAAGGAGTCACACAGCAAAATATATCAACATCATTTGGATCCAAATACTTTAACTGCAGATGGTATCAAAAAGTATAAATCTGAATCTTAAATTGGTGATTCTTTGTTTTAAGTACAGTTCACATGGACAGGTAAAGCGGTCCCAAGGATTGTAACACACTGTGGATGTGGTCCAATCTTTTTCACTTGTTTTAATCCAGACAGAAGTGTTGTCCTAACACATTTCCCCCTCCTTTTAGTAACTGTGTGGCCGGTTCAAACTCCAGTGGGATGCTCTTGGTCTGAGGCGGCTTCAAGTCCCGTTCCATTAGCTGGGGAGAGTAAAACAGGACACGCTGTTAATATAAATACAAGATGAAACAATTTCTAAAACTCAATTAAGTTTAATTTATGCAGCCCAATATCACAAATTTAATTCTGCATCAAAGAACTCTACAATATATGCAATATATAAAAGCCTCTATCCTTTGAACATCTGAGATAAAACTGCAGCCCAAAACCCTACAATTCACATCCGTACACACACCAATACTTTTTCCACATTAATATGGATATTTTTCCAAACGGCTATTAAACTCATCCCTCCACACAACCTTCCTTATGTAGATTTCCACAAAATTGGTACGTGTGTGTGTGTGTCTACCAAATACATCTGTGGCTGTGATCTACTGCAAGTAATATGCTAAAATCTGAATCACATGCAACTGCAAGGACTGCCCAAACGTAAAGAAAACTATATATCCTATACACCTACTGTTGCTGTTTTTTCAGGTGTATGCATATACAGGTCCATTCTCGTTAAACACAGAGAGAAGGAAAATGTGTGACTTGATATCCCTATCCACACAAAACTGAATTTCTAAGCTTTCTTGAGTTTTAGTGACCTAAAATGCTATTTGTGTATGGATAAATGTCCAAAACTTGGAGAAAAATAACAATGGTAGACTCAGCAGAAATACACCAAGACCAGTTTTCATGCCTGACCTCAACTTCATAAGCAGCTAATAAACATGAAACACCGCTAGGGCTGTCTGCCATTTTAAACCACATCATACATCAGTGTTTTGAATTTCAGGACCGACTGTTTGCAGATTAAGTTTGGAAGCATTAAATTTACCTCAAAGTTTGTTATTTCCAGCATCTCATCTATGTCATCCTCCTGTTCTGACAAAGGTGTGTTGATCAACATAGCAGCTTTAGCCACATCTGGGTGGTAATGTTTCTGGAGAGTCTGAAAAAAAGAATAAGAAGAATAACAGTTTCCTCTGGTGTAATCTTTATTTTGTGAAGATAAAACCCACCCACAGCTGACCAACAGTTACTTATAACATGTAGACTGACTGAGAATTTGGAAGGTTCATTACTCACCATGGACGTAAGTAAAACAATATCTAGTGGTTGTTTAGGTATGAGGATACCTGACAACTTATAAAGGGATTTTTCCATCATTTTACAGTCACATTAAAAGATGATAAATGATCAGTAGATGTAGATCAGATATTATCAACATTTATTCATGCCATAATTCTTCTCAAATGTCAGAGGCATAGAAAAGACTACAATATGCATTTAAGAGCAACTTCCATAACCTGGCCTTAATGAGGATCAATAAAAACTCCTTGGTTCACCCCAATTTAAGACATTTGCGACTGTTCGCTAGCTTAGTACACAGCCGTAAGCAAACAATGAAAAATGCGTGTGAAATTAGTCTTATTGGTATTTCTGTTACATGATGTACAGCAGTGGTTCCCAATTCAAAATGGAGACTTTTTTTTGCTAAAATTAATTTGTTTTTGATCATGTAATAGTTTGCTATACTATGTTGCAAATAAATGTTAAT
>JAPQRP010000005.1:5302771-5332282 GCA_037367295.1 Apogon hyalosoma
TTGACAGATAAACAGTACCACAGTGCTTCAGTGTGAACATTTGACAGATAAACAGTACCACAGTGCTTCAGTTTCAGACTCAGTTTGTCATGTCTTTAATGGATTGTGATTGTCTCTTTCAACTCATCATATTTTTTTTTGTTAGTAAGTTGTGTTTTTTTATTGTTTTTGTTTTTGTTTGTTTTTCATCAATTACTAGAAATTCCAGGCGACCCAAGGTTGAAAAACACTGGATTAGTGGATCAATAGGTATTAGACATTTTAGAACAGTGTTGGTCAGCAGTGGCTGTTTGGGTCTTTATGGGTTAAACTGCTATAATTGATATTATTTGCAGCCATAAGATGATTTGCCATTAATCTATTTGCAGTTAAAAGCAGCTGGTCAAATATTTGCTAAATATACATTTTAATGTGAAGAAATGACTGAATGTCGACCACATGCCACCCCTGTGTGCTGAACTTTTCACCTCTTACACTTGCTTATTTTCACAAAGCACATCATGGTTACATCATATAAAAGCCTGTGATTGTGTGCGTTTGTGATTTTGATGGTACTCTGGACTAACGCGTTCTCCCTTTCTTTCAGGTTGGCTCTCATAAAAACTTCACAAACTTTAAGAGTGGGCTCAGAGGCTGGAATTATCTACTTTACTGTCCAGCATGTGCACCCACTCTTCTTCAGCTTCACACTCCTCAGATGACTTGACGACCAGCAGTGTGTGTACCCTTGCACAGTATAAAAAAAAGGAACAAAAAGGACATGTTTTCATAGTAACAAGACCAAAAACATGAGGGTATACTTAAAAGTGGGCGGGGCCAGGAGCATGGCTACCATTGCAGCCCGTGAACCATAGAAATAAAACACAACCACACACTTTTACACACTTATACCTCTGTGTGCAGATGCTATATCTATATGACACTATTCCAGTTTTTGTGTGCAGGGAAGCTCTCGACACCCTCCTTCTTGCATGAAGAACATGTTTCCGACTTCCATGGTAGCTTGCTGCGTAGAAAATCTTGAAACACTGGGTTGATGGTCTTAGCTGTACATCAGTGTAAGGTACACTCATGCATGCGTTTCAGCTGTATGTAGGCTTTGCAATTTGTATTTATAGATTATAATGTATAATACTCAAATTACATATTAAGATGATTTTAAGATGGATATATGATAAATATTGGGAAATCACTGTTTTTACTGTAACGGTTTGGGTAATTTGCACAATATTAGATATAGAGAAACGACTCATGCTGAACTTGACTGTGCTCTACTATTTTTTTAAGCCGATTGTTTCCCCTTTGGTAACTACAAAGGCCGATCACTGATCCATTTCTATCTGATGAATTAGTCCTCTGTGATCAGGACAACAGACTGACACTTTGATTCATTGGTATCCTGCAATACGACATAGTTTTTCTGTTTTCTTATTGCCTCTGCATTAATAATATCATCATGTATCTTTATCAACTGCTGTAAAACTGTGATCCAATGTGAGGGGGCCTGTGCTTGTCCACTCAGTGACCTGATCAAAGAACAATAGAGATATGTCAAAAGAGGAGGGGATCATTATTGAAGAAGAAGAATAATGATTGTATGTGCATTACTGAGGATGTGGTTTCAGGTAAATAAAACAATATAGTATTTGAACTGTGTCTTTTTTTCCCCCCAACTTTATTTCACTGGCTAAATGAGGTGGTTGTTTACATTATTTTCTTCAAAATGTGGCTGATGTCAGGTTCTAGTGTGATTTAGTGAAGCGTCATGGTACTGAACCAGTGGCCTTCGAAGCATTCATTTAATGTCCAGTAAAAAATAATACACGATGGGTGAAAATCTTACCAATTATTATCAAGTAGTGCCTGTAGTTGTTTTACTACGTATGAATATGATACTTTTGTATTTATTTTACTGGTGCATTAATGTGTATGTTTACAGTGGCCCTGAAGGGCAAACCACAACAACACATCACAAAGCACATAAGAAAAAGAAAGGCACATAAGAAAAAAAATGCATAGAAGAAAAAGAAAATCACATAAACAAGAAAAAAAACAAGATAAAGAAAATCATGTAAACAAAGAAAATCAAGTGAACAAGAAAAAAAGAACACAAGAAAAAGAAAATCATGCTAAGATAAAAACAGGAAAAAGAAAATCACACAAACAAGAAAGAGCACCCCCCCCAAAAAAAAAAAAAAAAAGTCACATAAACCAGAAAAAAGGTCCTACCAGAAAAGTCAGGTCCCTGCTGTGACCAGGATCTGGATGCTGATTGGATTGTCTTTCTGACAGGTGGGAAGTTTACATTTAAATGTGGCTACCACCGAAGAAATCAAGGGATTATTTTGATACAGGGCATACTTATGCAGTGGGACCTTTTTCTTGTATGTGTGATTTTCTTTTTCTTGTGTTTTTTTTTCTTGTTTGTGTGATTTTCTTTGTCGTATTTTTATTGTTTGTGTGATTTTCTTTTTCTTGTATTTTTTTTCTTGTTTGTGATTTTCTTCATCGTATTTTTCTTGTTTGTGTGATTTCCTTTTGTGTTTTTTTTCTTGTTTGCATGGTTTTCTTTGTTGGATTTTTTTTTTTTATTGTTTCGTGATTTTCTCTTCCTTGTGTGTGTGTTTTTGGTTTTTTTTGTTTTTTTCTTGTGGGCCTTTCTTATTCTTGTGTGCTTTGCCATTTGTTGTTGTGGTTTGCCCTTCAGGGCCACCATAGCATGTTGCATTTTACTGCTGTAAATATGCAAGGTGGAACTCATATGAACTTGGAAGGATTTCAGTGACCCCTCCAGTGCAGAATTGTGATGAATCTCATTCTGGAATGCCATAAGTCAAATGAATGTACATACAAATGGAGATCTCATTATTAAGGTCTAGATCTGTCTGATTTGACAAGCTACATCGATACTGCAGGTTCAACTGGTCCAGAATCTGACCTTTTCATTCATCTGGAATTCAGATCTGTTTTTTCATGATGCAATGAACAGGACCAGTCACATGGAACCTGATCTGACCTGGACCACTTCCAAATCACATACAGGTCTGATCTTTTATTCAATGTGACCTCAGTCTGAACAGTCTGATCAGAGTTAATGTGGTTTCTGTGTCACTTTAAACTGAAATTTATCACAACACAGCACTGAAGGGAGTCACAAGTAAAAAAAAAAAAAAATGCTGACGGACTGTTTTACTGCACGATGAATACTGATAACATATATTTCAATTTAAAAGTAAAGTACTGAATGAATGCAATTAATGTTTACTTATAAAGCAGTATTTTCTCTTTGTGTATTAGTACTTTTACTGACGGGGTTGATCTAAACACTTCTATGACCAGTCCACGCTGGAATCTGATACTGACCAAACAAACGAGATCTAAGCAGTAAATCACAACTGAACACTACAGGCCGATGGCGTGAACATACAGTAGCCAAAGTGTCCCAGATCTGAGCTGAAAAGATTAAAAAAAATATATATATCATCTGAGCTATATGTCAGCAAAATTTAGCCATTTTTAATGCAGCTTGAACTTAGCTATTCTGTGCATATTTACCATCATTTATCCACAGATGTAAGAACATACTGATACAATTAAAATGACAATTAATTCACAAAAACATGAGAATTTTTTTTTTTTACATACAATGATTTGAGACATTTGGTGGTCTGTTCTTGATTCCAAAAGTATAGATTTGTGTTGCTTTTAGTTATGTTTGAAACAGTTTAAATAATGCAATACTAATGCAATACTAAAGCCATACAAAAATATTCAGTTTTTGGCAACTACAAAAAAAAAAAACAAAAAAAAAGAATGAAAGGCTGGTGATTCACAAATACTGTACATATATCCACATTTTTAAGTGCAAGTTGATAATAAGTTGGTGAGAAACATAACATTACACTAAGCAAATTATTTACTGTTGTGATGTATTTTGATATTGAAACATATTTCAGATTCATAGTTTGTCATGGTCAGTAGTTTATAAATATAGATTATATGCTGATGATGTATGTTTATAGGTTTTTGTATCGAGAAGGAACCAAACTCATATTTTATGTTTTGAGCTGAAACAGTGCAGGACCCAGTGCTTTACATAAATAAACATTTTTACCATAAACTAATACATGCATGAGATAAGATAAGATATTCCTTTATTAGTCCCACAAAGGGAAATTCCAGATTTACAGCAGCAAAGCACAAAAGCACACAAGAGTAAAAGAAAGTGCAAAATCAAAAATAAAGACAAATCAAAAAAGCTATATATACTATTTACAGCTGTGCACATGCTGATCATGCCACAGGTTGGATAAGAATGGCATAAAATGATACGTAAAAACACAGCAGACTGCAGGAAATGAGGTACATTTCAAGGGGGAGGACCTCCTCTAAATGTGGAAAAACAAAACCTGCACCCATGCTTTATATTATGGCAGTTTGCATGTAGCATTGTAAGATGTTGCATATCATATTTCCATATTCTTGCCAATATATTCATCCCATCCCGAGTATTATCTTTACTAAATGCTAGTAAAAAATAAAAAGCGTTTTACACTTTCCCATGACTTTACCACGCAGCACATTTGATCAACAGTAGCCTCTACAAACAGTTCACAGGGTTGAGAACACGGAGCTGCAGCTGCCTGTAAACTGGATCCATGACGTCACACTGACAATGAAATAGCTGTAATGCGCTATTTGTCCACTGGGTGTCAGCGTTGGGTTGAACATCCATCTGCACTTACTCGTGATATGTGTAACACCTGTCTGTCCGGTAGGGCTGCTGATTTTTTTTTTTTTTTTTTTTACAATGTTAAAGGAATAATACGCGGAAATTACCTTTAGGAATAAATAATAAAAAACAGATAAAGGGTGGAATATTGGGGAAAAGTGGAAGCTAGATTATTTTTGAGAATAAAGCAGCCTGGATGAAGAGCGGGGTATTTGTTTACTTTCTTAAAGCCAACTGTGCCAAGTTTTTATTCCATGTATTTCAGTTCGGCTGCTTTGTCGTAACATATCCATATTTTTGGTGGGATTATTTCCTGTCCGTGCGGGTTCCGTACAGTCAGCTCAGACTGTGACAGACAGGAGGTGTGTGTGTGTGTGTGTGTGTGTGTGTGTGTGTGTGTGTGTGTGTGTGTGTGTGAGGCTGCTCTGTCTCTTTAACCAGCCGGATCCCTGTCACTCTGGTCCCTCCCATTCGCTCCAGTGTTGCTGGCCTGAGATGGGAGCGCACACAGCGGCACCATCGCGGCCGAAGAAACGGGATAAATCTGGAAAATTACGAAAAAACCGTCAATACCTCTGACATGTAGTGGGAAAAAATGGGATAACGGACCGACTGATGAATCCATCCCGGATCCTAACGCACGATCAGCTCCTCGGAGAAACTCAGATGTTGTCGTCGCTCGTGTTTTGCGCTTTTTCTCCATTCTCCTTGAGCGCTGCTGGTACAAAGGCGCTTGGTCTGAAGCAGCACCTGGGATTACTGCCGTGTGAACGGGCAAAAGTGAATGGACCAGCTCCTGCAGATAAAATGGATTTGTAGACACAGACAGCGGGTAAGACGAGAAGGATTTGATCATCAGTTTCTTCTTATTTTTCTCCCTGGGATCCTGATTGTCCTTTTATTGAGGCTGAGATTTTTTTCCCCTTTTTTTCTTACATAGTATTTATTCTATAAGTGGCCTTTCTTGGAATAATGCATGAGAAAAACGAGCACTGTCATAGTGTTTTCTATCTTTTTGGACCTTTTGCAATCCCATCTGTTAATGTGACTGAGCAGCAGCCGGTTCCTCTTGTTTTGAATGGGATGTATTGTTGCGACTGCGCAACCGACAAGTGTCAGCAATTAGACTGTATGTTTCTGAAAGGGTTACCAAAAGGCCTGTTATAACCACTGCCACTGCTTTCTTACTGTAACCGGACGTTTGCGGTGAGGATTTAGTGGTAACCGGACTAAAAAGGGACAAACTGTGCGCCCTTGGCATCATTCTCTCTGTGTGTGAACCAGGGACGGTCACAGAAATAAATTACGCACAATATGGTGGAGCCGGTGGGATTCATTGAGGCGTGGAAAGCGCAGTTCCCGGAGTCTGATCCCCCCAAGATGGAACTGAGGTCCGTGGGGGGCATCGAGCAGGAGCTGGAGAAGTGCAAAGCGTCCATCCGGCGTCTGGAGCAGGAGGTGAACAAGGAGCGCTTCCGTATGATCTACCTGCAGACTCTCCTCGCCAAAGAGAGGAAGAGCTACGACAAGCAGCGGTGGGGCTTCAGGAAGACCCCCCTGAATGAGGGGATGGACCCGGCTACTTCACAGGGCGCAGAGTCCCTATCCCAGCAGCCACATGTGCAGGAAACTGGCATTGTGGGGGTAGGAGTAGGAGGAGGTGGGTTCAGCGGTGGAGGTCCTGGAGATAGAAGCAGATTCCAGCCTCTTGGGGATGGAACTGGGAGGACCAAACCTCGGCCCCCACCTGCAAGAAAGTCAGCCTCGCATGGAGATGGACTGGAGTCTGCCTTTGACGTGCCCCCGCAGGCCGAGTCCACATCCTGTGACAACTTGGACGGCCTTTCTCCATCAAAGCAGAGAGGCGGTATCTCAGTCTCCCCACGCCGGCCAACGCTCCCCCCTCCAGAAAAGGAGCTGCCCTCTGACCCCAAAGACAAGATGGGGATGGGACTTGGTGTGGCAGCACTTAGATCCAACTTTGAGAGGATCAAACGGGCCAACTCTCACTCTGCAGGTGATGTAGCTAAAGGCCAGGAGAAGCAGCCGCCACCGCCTCCACCGCCGTTCTACACCAACATGGAGTTCCACCACGACAGAGGGCTGGTCAGGGTCAACGAGCGAGAGGTTTCAGATAAGATCAGCACCTTGGGCAGCCAGGCCATGCAGATGGAGCGAAAGAGATCCCTGCACTCCCTTCCGGGTAACTTGGCGACAGTTGCTGGGGAGCTCCGTGCCAGGCCAGTTTACAGAGGGCGGTCCACAGAGAGCACATGTGGCTACGATGCTGAGTATGAAGATGGAGAGCCAAACCAGAGACATTCAGGGAGGGCTAACGGGGGCAAACCTCCACCCCCTCCTTGGCAGCCCTCAGAGTTCCAGGCCTACTCTAGTGTGTATGTTGGTGGGGTGATGATGGGCGAAGGTGGCGGTGGAGATGGTAGAGGGAGTGGAGGTGGTGGTGGAGTCACAATGAGAGACCACAGCGGGGGTGATGACCACCTCCTCACCTGGCCTCGCCGTTCGTATTCTCCAGGGAGCTTCGAGGACGTTGGCGGAGGCGGTGGCTACACACCGGACTGCAGCTCCAACGAGAACCTGACATCCAGCGAGGAAGACTTCTCCTCTGGTCAGTCCAGCCACGTCTCCCCCAGCCCCACCACAGCCTTTCGCCGGCCCTTCAGGGAGAAGAGTCGCTCGCCGTCCCAGAACTCCCAGAACTCCCAGCACTCTTTCGACAGCAGCAGCCCCCCTACGCCACAGTCCCAGAAGCGTCACCACCGGCAGCAGGGAGGCCACGTGGTCATGTCTGAGGCCACCATTGTCAGCGTTCGAAAGACTGGGCAAATCTGGCCGCCTGCTTCCCATCATGACCTCATGCCGCATGGTAGAACATCGCATGACAACAGTTTCCATGGAGACCACCTAGGTGAGTAGTGGCTGCTGCCTGTAATCTTTGTTGTTGTGGAGTGCAGGTGGGCTGGGGTGCAAAGGGCACCTCTGAACCCACACACAGAAAGCTGCAGTGTTCAGTTGTATGTGAGGAAGAAAAAATGAATGAAAGTTTGAGTAAATTACTGTTATTTACCCAGTATGCGTACTTTACTCATTTGTCTGCTACTTTATACTTCTACCCCACTACATCTCAGAGTCAAACATTGTACTTTTTACACCACTGCAGTATAAGTTGCTTTTCAGATTAATTTTCCATCCTCTTCCTCTCCAGTTTAAACCCCATATCATCTGTGTTGATTTTGAACATTTATGATAAGCTGAAGGAGGAAATTTTCCTGTATGAGTTTAGGAAATTCCCCTACTTCGAAAGATTAATAACTCTTTATAAAAAAAAAACTCCCTTGGCTGGAAAACACATTGCCACAAAGCTGACACAGACCGATTTTTCTGAACTAATGAAAAGTTGGCTCTTAAGGCTTACATGATTCTCATTGGACAGTGAAGCTGCAAACATACTGTGATCTTACCTAATATGATGTACTGCTGTAGATTTAACTGTCCAACATTATATATGTACTGAGTTAAATGAGCTCCAAAACAGAAAAATGCATTAACAGCATCACATATAATGGTAAAAGACTAACAAGGACCATTTTACAGTACAATTACTACTTTAGCTTTTAATACATACATTAAAATAAGACTGAACTCAGAACTTTCTCTGGAATATTTATGCAGTGTCGTACTAGTACCTCAGTAAAGCCTCTGGATGTTTACACCACCACAGGTTCTCGCCCTGTGGGGAATCATGTTGACATTTGTGCCTTTTTTTTTTTTTCTCCTAAACCACCAAGCAGCCAAATGTTAGTCATCAATGGTGTGTGTGCGATTGTGTGTACATGCAAACATGCAAGATTGTGTGTCCTTTGGATGGCCTTGTGTGGGAGACAGATGAAAGATCCACCTCTGCTTATTCCTGGAATGTCAGGCGGGTGGATGAACAATAAATGCGGTCAGTCTGGGTTTAAACTGCAGGTCTAGCCTTTCTCAGACAACTCAGAGTATGGAATTCCACTCACAGGTGTCTGTCTCCTTCTTCTCTTGTCCGGCTCTTAGCTCCGACAAGGACCAAAGGAATCCACTGTGACCTCTCCAGACTATTAACTGCAGTATCCATAACCACTAAATTGCAGCCTTTGAGCCATGGCACCTGTAATAGGACAGCAGCGTACAGATAGATGTGCAGCCTGCAGTCAAACACATGGGCATTGGGTAACCAAGCTGCCAGTTTCGTGTACAATAGCAGTGGATTCTTGGTTTGAGAGGCACATTAGGAGGGCTGAATTTACTGTCATTCCTCAGTGAAGTTTCCATTGTAGAGGCAGTACCAGCTCACAAGACATTAAACCAAACACCGCTTGGGTAGCTCAAATATTTGACATAATTTGAAGACATGGAGTGTTGTTTACAAAGGTGTGGTTAGCTGCAGTTGCACTGTTGTCTCTCCATGACTTTCTTCTGTATAAGTGAGTAGTGGTTTAGCGCCCGCTGTATTATAACAGATTTGGGACTGGCGCCCTGCTGGACCAGACAGGCAGCGGGATGCTGGCATCAGATGCATGCTCCTGTGCCAGGATGAACTGGAAAGATGGGCTGAGGTAGTGACATAGAAAGTGACTGCTGGCGTAATGCACAAAGCAGATCAGTGTAAGATAGAGCAGGAAAGCACACAAGTTCATGCTGTGTTCACTCACCCCTGTCTTTTGTTAATGGAAGAAACGGGATGAGATCAGATCAGAGGAGGAAAGTAATAGGTAATTTAAGTTATATACAAGCCTAATATCATTAATGTTATGCAGTTATGAAATGTGATTCTGAACTCAAGCCATTACTGTCATCATTCTGGGTAGCATTACTGTCTGAAACCTGATACTGCTTACTGACTTGAACAGAGAACAGGTCCATGTGCATCTATAATTCATTTATTTGATAGAACCACTGACACAGTGGCCCCTGTGGAATCAACTAAAATGTTTTTCCAGACAGGATCCGCTCGACAAAGTACAGGAACGCATCCTGTCCTGTCCGGAAAACCATTTCAGGCAGATCTGCAGCGAAAATGAAAGACACCAGCCCTTTTAATTACTCTTCCCTCCCTGATGACAAATAACAGGCAAAAGCCACCAGCACTTTTAGGCAACGCCAAAATTCTTGTCTGTAAAAATACTCAAGATTGTGACTATCGAGGGGATAAAACAGAAAGTGTGCACTACCCAGCGATGGCTAATTCCCCAGCTGCTGTGTTTAGGATTATCTCTGCACTGTCTGCTCTCTTTGTTTTAACATCTTTTCCACGACAATGAGCCCTGCGGGGAGTTAGGCAAGCCGGAAGAGCAGGGTCGGAGATGGAGGATGGGGGGATGTGTTGTAGACGGTGATGCATTTTGTGGGATAATCTGGAATTTGAGCATAAGTGAAATGTTATTTAGACACCCTGCAGAGTGGTCCTGTTTTCTATTTGCAGTTAAGCTGAGGGCAGACGGGCATGACGTTGACAGTAAAGGTGACGATCAGGATGATAATAAGTATCGTACCACTCTGGGCTTCGGTGCATTGTTTTTGCCGAGCAGAACAGAGAGGATTGTGAGGAGGGTTGAGTCGAGTGTTGTTTTGGTGGGCGGCGGACGATGATAATAATGATGAGTGGGTTGGTGTTGTGAGGAAGACTGAGGGAGGCAGAGTGCAAGGCAGAGCTGTCGTTTCTCGCTTCATTGGTCAGGGATGCGGGGGCTGCAGAGAGGCACAGATGGGAAGAACTCTCCCGTTGCGTAACAGAAACTCACACACAAAGATACACGCTTGATGTTTACTCTTATACCTTGAGGCCGCTTTGCCTTCAGCGGTAGGACTGCAGGTACTGTACAGATTCATATTGTAGCTCGAGACAATACTCAGACTGGCTTATAGCAGAGGAATGTTTACACTGTCCTCTCCTCTTGTCTGTCTCTTCAGTAATTGCTTCATGATGTGTTTAGTTTATTTCATGTTTGTGGTTTTCAAGATGAAAGGTCTGCATGCTGAGCAGAACCGAGCAGGCCTTTAGGATCATGACACAAAACAGAGAATGTGGTCTCAAATGGTGAAACACATCTTCAGCCATGTTTTCATTTTGACCTGTATTGAACAAACATGATTGTAGCAGTGTTACAGATTACATTTGATCAGTCGTGCAGTGACAAGTTTGTTTGGCATATTTTACATCACCACGCTTTAGTTTGCACCAATAAATACCGAACACACTAACTGATTTCATAATTGGTGGTACGTCATAGTCAGGCCTATATAGAGGAGTACTTTTAGGTACTTTTTTTTTGCACCCAAAAGGAGCTATGAAATGATGTAGATGAAATATCACATTTGTCTAACTATTACTGAAGGCAAACTGGAATTAAACTGTTTTACCTTTTGCTTCAGCTGATCCAGCAGTGTTAGCAACAAGTCCACTGGCCTCAGTATGACTTAAAAAAAAAACAAACACACACACATTATCCACTGGAAGTTAGACTGAGGTCAATTTAATGAACAAAAGGACCTTTCATTAGGAAGGTGGCGACTGAAAATGGCAAGTCTTACTTTCCTCTTTAGCCATTGATTCATTTGAAGGGAAACATGTCTCTAAATCAGGGAATACCTGTGGGTTTGTGTCTCTGAGGCGGAGACACCAAAGCTTCAATGGATGTATTGTACACACCCTCCACCTCCCTCAGCTGGGTCCCACCAGCAACTGTATTTTTAGGCAGGCACAACCCTGAACTCTGTCCCTTCATGTTCTTTGGTCTCAGAGTTATTTCTCTCTTCACTTCACAGGAGAAATACGTTTCAGACTTATGAATATAGATGTAGATGGGTAGCACTGATGTGTGAGTCCATGGCATCCTGGTACTGTGTGCTTGGATTTTCAGGTTAAGACATCGTGTTCTCTCTGGGTGTTTCTTGTGTAGTATTTTGACTACAACTATATCACAAAGTGTAGTAAGGATGGGCTTATATAAACCATCATTTAAATATTGAAATATGAAATGAAGTTTGAAATGGCTCTGTATAATCTCATATTTCATTGTCACTGCAATATGCACATGCACAATGATTACTATTTAGCACAAAAGCCTGGCTGAAAACAGTCAGAAAAACAGTTTTATTTGCACACGCCATGCATTCAGTATGTGAACATTTGATCCGTCAGATGGAGGTCTGGATGCATGGGTCATGCATTCACACCATTTGGCAGCCCCGCCTCGCCATCAGCTACCGGCAGATTAATTGGTGTCAGTTTGGAGGTGACTGCGAGGTCAGTGTGTTTATTCAGCTCAAGTCATATCACTGCAGTATTGAACAGTGCTATCAAACATGGCAGGTTTTCCTCATGTCGGTCAGGCTCAGTTTGAGCCCTGTTGGTGTGAAGGGGGCTTGGTGTCCCTGAGGGACCTTTGCCGATCCAATTTAATGATGTAATGGGTATTACTCTGTGTTTCTGGGTATTTTTCAGAATGTATTTGTTGTTAATGTAATGGTGTGAATCTCACACTTACTTCGTAGAAAATAAGAATCATTACTTGTGTGTCTGAGTGTGTGTCTGTCTCTGGGGATTTTCTCTGCAAATGTAAATCCTGTAACAAGCGGGCGATCAGTGGAGATGACAGTCAGGAGCTGCAAAGCCAGCATGTGAGAAGGCTGTCAGAGAGGATCTGAAGCTCTGTGCGTGTCTTCCTGTCTGAGCTCTTTGTATGTGTGTGTGTGTATGTGTGCGTATGATTGTGTCTTTTCACACCATGTGATGCATTTCCATGTGTATGTTTGCTTGGAGCGATGGAGAAATAATGATGTTAGAGGGTGGTTAAGAAATGCTTTGAGAGACTTTGTGAATGATACCTCCAGCTAACCCTAACCCATACCTTACAGTAGTCCAGCGTGGCACAATGACTGCCTTTACACACTGGGGGTGGGGGGGGTGTAGCCTTTAAAAAGGCTCGTTCAGTCTCGGTTGTTGGCAGTGAAAGCCTCAGTTACCTCAGCCGGCGCACAGAAGCTGCAGGCTCACAGTCAGGCCCTGAGCGGTAGAAAGGAGAGGACAGAAGCATGAAAGGATAAGAAGAAGAGGTGGAGGGGGGAAAACGGATCTGCTTTTCTTGCCAGCTGGGTGCTCAGCTCAGCCTCTCATTGGTCTGGTGCAACCTGCTCAGACCTATTATGTAGCCAGAAAACAGCCCCTTTGTTCCTTCTGTCATAGGAAGAAAACTTCCTTTCTAAGAAAAAGCAAATGTTAGCCTGTTTACTCTTGGTTTATCTTTACTTTTAAGTTGCTTATCTGTTAAATTACTGTATCATGATGAAAAGTGTTGATTTGGAAATCTGCAAGAATTGTAATAGTTCTTCATCTGTGTGTACCCTGAATGAGTACTCTGGCCTTTCTTACTTCAAAAAAAAAAAAGAAATCCATTGCTAGGTTCATGAACAGGTGGATGAACCATACACATAATAGTTTTACAGACTGACTTATTCCTTGTAAATATCACCACATAATAAGTCATTATTGGTAGCTAGCAGCAGACTGTCAGCTTGATTGTTTTTCCAAATGTATTCTGCATAGACTGACCCCTATTCCACCTCTGATTGGCTGTTGGATGGTGACAACCACAGAAATCTTTTACCAGAGTAGTGGTTTGCACTTAAGCAACAAGTCTCCTGCAACTAGTCCAATGTTCTAAGAAATAAAATGAGTCCGTTAATAGGTCACGTGTTGTAAAATGTTGAAATTTTAAGATATGGTATCTTTTGTCATTTTTTGTGTCAAAGAACTGTCAGTCACAGTAGGTTTGGGTCTTGATATTTATGTGCCAACCTTTGACAGCGCAGAAACAGTACACTCATAAATGACACATGTACGTTGTTAAAACTCAGTTTAGTCTTTATCCCACTGACTGATAGGCCACGAGCTGTTCTGAAGGCACTGTGTCTGATGTTGTCGTCTTTGTTAGCAATGTCTTCAGACAACTTCTCTGACAAAACTATTAAGTCGGATTAATTTCAAACTTTTGAAGTAGCTTCCTTGGGACAGTTTTGACTAACTGTGCTTACAGTTTTAAGAAATTTAGATTTTTGAATTTTTGAAGAATTTTTGAAATATAAAAAATTTGCCTTCTCTTATAATGGGCCATATTTCCACTGACAGGAAGTCATATATTGGGAGATTGATCTCCTGCATCAAGACCCCAGGACTCTTAACATAGCGGCAAAACCTGACAACCTCGCAAATTCAACATGCTATTGATTCTTGATAAAACTACTAGCGACTGGGCCATTGGTCCTATTTTTTTTTTTTTTTTTTTACAGGATCTATTTAGGTTTTAGATTTCCCTGTCAATGTGGTGGATCACCAAATGGAAAATCTACCCATATTTGGCTCTTTCGTGTTATTTTCCATACCATAATTTGAAACTGTAAGTGAAAAGATTTAGTCCAAACCATTGTGTTGCATTTTAATGTGTAAAATTACATGATTACATTACAGGATTACATAAACCTAGCTGAATAACTCAGAACTTCATTTATAAATGGGTGTTTACCTGGAAATGTGAGTCCCCTCTCAGGGTGTTAAGGCTCTTTTCGTCTGCTGTTGTAGCCTATGTTTCTGCAGTAGAAGTTGACCGTGGCAGTCATACTGGTGTGGTGTTGCTCGTGGCAGCAGACACAAGGGCTGAACCGCTCCAGCAGCTGCCCAAAGAGGCTGGCTGAGGTTTGTGGAGCTGAAATGTGTGTACGCTTTTGTTTGTGTGCCCACTGTCCATTAGTAGAAGACCTGGGAGGAGTTCTGGACACTCAGACTACGATTATGATGATGCAGATTGGGTATATACCAGCACACATGAACACAGTCTCAGCCTTCTGAAGGAGAACGACTCCTCTGCTTCTGTTTATTTCTACTTTGGTGTGTATAAGTAGCTCCAATGCCGAGCCTCAAACCACCACCTTTCCTCTGGTGACCATCAGCTTTTGGGAAAAATCCCTCACATAAATTCTATCGACTTGTGTGTGACTTGCCAGCCCTTTTGAACAGCCGCCATCTTGGCTGTTTGTAACTTGTCCCGTGTCATCGCAGTCACTACGCTTGTCATCTGGACTCACCACAGAGCGGAGGTTGTTAGTTAGCATCCACTGCTAACCATGCAACACAGACCTTTGACCTGGCATTTGCTGCATTTGTGTGTTTTCTGGCTTTCAGTGTATCACATGTTAGATGCATGAGTTGTTAATCACACCAGCTCTAGGGGAGACTGGGTTAAGGCTGAGGGCTGAGTTGGAAAGGAAGACCTGGTTTATGGTTTCTGTTTTAGACCATAAGGCAAAACAGCGTCTGTGCAGATTAATATCAGAGTGACCCAAAGGGCCAGTAGCAATATTCTGCTAAATATGTACAGACTGGTCTAGACTATGAGAATACAAAGCCAGAAACTAATAAAACGGTGCATATTATTGTGTTGCATATAACAAAAGCATGTACAAATTTATTTCAGTCAAGTACTGCTACTGCCTCGAAAAGCAAATTAACCACAGATTTATTTAGGATGTATAAATACCCTATATGACATTAGATGATTAATCCTTATTATTACAGAAAGCAGGGATAGTGTAGCCTATTTATGAATGAAATCTGGAGTACTTGATTTGTAACTTATATAGCCATCACTCAGGATTTTAACTGACACAGTTTATCCAAAATCAACCCCAATGTGCAAAATTTGTAGCATCACTAGAAAGCTTTACATTTAATTTTCATTTTATTTTTGACTTCAGAAAAAAATCATCAAATTGCAGGGTAAATTAATGTCAAAATGGGGCGAAGTGCAGCAGACAACCTGTCTAGTCATGCATACATGTTCAGTTTAATCTTTAGTCTGGGAATTAGAAACTGGCTAACAATCAGATTAGCAACAGTTTTTCCTCTCATGTAACACAGCTTACCACCACGCTTCACTCATTAAAGTACTAAAGCATGATGTCCTATATATTATATGTGGTATTATCATCACAGATATGTATCTTTGTTGAACTACATGTGTGCATCATAAACGGTGAAATGCTACCTAGTTAAACAAAAATAATGGTTGTTTCTTCAGGAAAAATTGGGTGGAATTGAAGGAATAAAGCACTCATTTTTGATGCTGCCGCACTGAGTTATAATAATGTGTGACTCTGTTTGTGTCTGATTACTCCTGGGGGGATATTTCAGGCTTTTATGAAATTAACATGTTTCAAATGGAGCTTTTCTGTTATGTAATGTAGCAGTTTTCCTAATGACATACTGTTTTATTTCCGCCTCATGTCTTTCCTCGCTTTCTCGTCATCTCATCTTGCACTTTCCCTATTTTCTTGTCTTTGTACATATTCTAGATCCTTTGCTTGGAGCCAATTAGAGGTGCATCACCTGTCTGTCTTTGTTTCCATGAATTTTCCAAGCTGAGAGGGGAAAAGCAAGGATAGATCAAAAGTCCCCCCCCCACCTCCCCCTTGGAGCATGCAGGCTCTCTCTGTAATTGTCCGTTAGGGGGTTTAACCGAAGAATATGTATAAAACAACACAATCAATGCCAAATGTCAGCTGCAGGACTCCTTGTTACGGTATAGACTGAGAGTTAATTCCCCTGTGCTTGCGCAGCTGATTTGTACTCTTGTGTTTTTTGTTTTCTTTTTTCCCTACAGCTGTTCTTTATGTCTGTCTTTATGTCTGTCTGTTTATCATATTATCTTTGCACACGATGATCCATCTATGTACAGTTTTCATCTGCACAGAAAGTAAAAGCTTATGATCCTCCAGAAAATGGAGCCAAGTTGAGTATTGGGAGTTAATCACAGCTTATAGTTTGCATAGGATTTCAGCACACTTTGTGTTAATTTACAGAACAATACATATGGTGTGTCTGTCCTTCTTGAAACTCTAAGTCTACCTATAATAATATCTGCTGATTACTACAGTCCCTCAGAGTGTCCAATTCACAACCTAATGATCATTTTACTTATAGTACTGTACAAAAGTCTTAGCCCACTTTCAGCTTTGTTGTTTTGCTGGATTGAAATGATCATACATATGTGTTTCTCATTCTTTTTTCTTCATGTACAAAAAGAAAATACAGGGAATATGTGCACAACCTTGAAAAACACACAAAACTGAACTAAATGAGTTGTGAAGGTTGAAGCCACTTTTAGTGTGACCCTTGTCCCCATGACGAGAAGCAGCACAAACAATCAGAAACAGCTAACGTGTTGAATGAAACCTGGTATGAAACATCAAAAAATAAAGCAATAAATCTCATATTGTCTGAACAAAAGATTTAAAGAAAGAATGGGAACTACAAAGGGAGGTCACACTAAATACTACCACTTTATAGTTTATAGAAGCTGTTTTGTCCCTTGAAATGTTTTTTTTTTTTCACTGCTGTGCATACTTCACATATATCCAGTTTGTGTCTTAATAGGAAAACTGAGAAATTCATATATGTATGGGCATTGGAACTTTACTAAACCAATAAACCTAATATTGGTCTAAAACTACACAGCACTGTATATCAGTATTCTAAAGGTAAATCCCTATGTCATCACTAGATTACAATTTATTGCCATTTCAAATAGTTAAAGTGATCATTAGAGCAGAAAAAATAGCTGTACATTGATTTTTGCATTATAAAAATGTCCAAAATATGAAATGTGAGATTTGTTTGCCTCACATATGGACTCAGATAGAACAAAGGCACATAAAGAACAACTCATTGCAACCAGCGAATCATTCTCCTACCTTTACTGTTGCCTCCTTTGGGCCTCTTCGACCCTCTACTCACTTTTTTTCTGTGTGTGTGTCTCTTCCCTCTGGCTCTTTGTTATTGGACTGTATTTGCACTGGGCAGCTGGATGGGTTTGCTCAATAAATAGCAGTTGTTAAAGGCTGCCTGTGCTGCTGGAGATGGAGGTGTATGTATGTGTGTGAAGTTTGTGGGGGGCATCCTGCTGTGTGAGTAAGTGTGTTAGAACGAGCCAGGTATTGGAGTGTTATGAGAGAGAGACTGCACGACGAGGTAGCTGTGCTGTAAAAATAACACATTGTCAAACTAATGAGTAAAGTGGCTGGCTGTTGATCAGCAGTGCAGCTGGCTGCCTCTCATTGGTGAACGTGGTGGACCCGAGCCAGAGGAAGGACCGGAGTGAAGAAGAGGAACTGTAAAAGGACTAAACCTTATTTTCAGTCCATCAGTTTCTACAGTCGTCTTTTATTGCTCCTCATTTAATAAGTCAACGCACGTCTGCACATTTTGTTGGGATGAAAGCGGGCATTAACACGAGTTACGCTGTTCTGCACAAAGTAGGACAGATGTGTTGAAGAATAACACTGTAGTATTTATGTGAAAAAGGCAAAAGCCAGTGAACAGGACTGTGTTTAGGCTTAAGAGAGGATGCTTGTGTTTTTGTTTGGATGCATTGCAGTCATTTCCTTTGGCTTGTTCAGTAAAAAGAATGAATGAAGTTGCAGTATGTAGGCTTACGGCTGCTTTCAAATGCTACTTGTGATATTGTACCAGATAGTGGTAGTAGTTAGGTTGTGTAAGATGTCTATCAAGGGACAAGGGAGAACGTGGAAGCATCTTAAAGTTGTAATACTACCAACAGCTGCTGCGGTTAGCTCCAAAAAGCTCTTATAGACATTCGATGAACTTCTCTATAACAATACGAAGTGTTCATCTCATCCTCTAACTAGAAAAGCACTCGGAGAGCGCAGACCTCCGCCAAGGCAGATCACCAGCCCCTCCCCCATCACCACGAAAATGTAATCATTTGTTCCTTGTGCCAGTATCAACATTTCCTGAAAATTTCATCAAAATCCGCCCATAACTTTCTGAGTTATCTTGCTAACAGACAGACAGACAAACAAACAAACCCAGATGAAAACATAACCTCCTTGGCAGAGGTAATGCGTGATCTAGTGGTCCGTCTTTAAATTTTGGCTTCATTAAGTAGCTCTTAGAGTCAGACTTTTGCAGTTTTGGTTTATTTAATAAAACATATTTTTTCCTGACAGACATATCCACAGTAGTTGTGGTTAATAGGTTACACCAACAAGCCTGTAAAATGACTTTGTTCAACTGGTGCTTGATGAAGAGCCAAGCTTCCATAGTTCCACCCCTTTTGTCCAGATATGGTCACTTGTTGGTCCAAACAGTCGACGTGCAGTAATTCTGATTCACACAGATATTGAAGAGTTATGCTGTTGGGAAACAATTTTCTATTTATTGTAAAGCTCTGCCTCAAATTAAACTAGGCAATGTGTAATTATTCCAGTTACATTGCATTTGTATGTACGCAAAAATGTGGATGTTCTTGTTAACTTTATTTAGATATTGTCCAATATTTTTTTTTTGTTTCTAGTCAGACTGCAACAGAAAGCCAGCACATGTAGACTGCACTCCCATAAACCAGAAAAAAAATAGAGAAAAAATTAGTTTGGTTGTAACATGATTGTGTTATATAATAGGTGAGAAAGTTGTGATTCAGATCATTGATTGTGATTTTACTCTTTTGGACAGATAAGCCACCTTAGCCTACTGTAACATCCTGTAATAGGGACGAGAGTTCAAACCATCAAAAAAAGTGTTTTCAGAAGCTTAAAGGGTCATTTATGTTTGCTTTACATGCATAAATAGGTATGTCCGTTTCTAACGTCATGCATCACTGACCTTCATACTTCCATGCGTCCTGTACGTTGGAATGAGTGTTTCTCAGTCAATCCACCAGAGGGCACTGCTCTTAATTACCATACTGGCCAAATACCACGAAGAAGAATAAAGTTTTTTGAGAAGAAGAAGAAGAAGAAGAAATTCAGTAATAACATGGCAACGACAGAGGAGGTTTTTCTAATGTAGATGTTGATGCTGATATCGAGAAGGGTTGTCATAGATATGTTGGTAGTTTTTCACTAACTCACACAGTCGCTCTTTGAAAAGTTCCACTATTTATGGAAATTATTCTCTTCAAATCTCAACACTGCCCCCATAGTTCACGGTGATACTGCTCCGTATTCTCCGTCTGGGTTCACACCCGCAAGCTCCCGGAAAACGGACAGAAATACGTATTGAATGTACGCAGAGGACGGACAGAACGCTCCGTCCGTATCTCTCTGTGCCTTTATCATATTGTACAACATAAATGAGCCCTAATTCAGTTTTAGACGACTTGAAAATCACTTGCTGTTGCAGTCTAAGGTTTGGCATTTTCTGCTTATTTTACTACCAATTAAGCTTAAAAAGTCAGAATGAATGAACCAAGTGACCAAAATGTGAAAGAGCCTTCAGCGTCTTTCTAGGAAAAAACAAAAAAAAATGTGAAAAGGGCAGTCAGCCTAAATTAGTGTTGAAACATCCACAGAAAAAGGGGCTTAAGTGGGCTTTAATGTTTTACAAACACCAGCTAATTTACAACACTTGAACAGTCGGAAAATTTCCATTTGTAAAGACATGAATATTGCATCAGAGGGTCATTTAAAAGGATTTGTCTGGTAAACACTGTAAACATGACCACACTGAAGGCTACAATGATGTGCATTTGTACAGAAAAGACACCGCCGATGCTGTTTGGTGGAGGAGAAGAACCCTCTTATACTCACCCTATTGATTCGGAAAAACAACAGAATCTCTCGTGTCCAGTCAGAAAGGAAGAGATGGAACAAGAGACAGATTTATGAAATGTTAAAGAAGAAAAAAAGAGATGATGCCAGATGTGGAGTTTGATTGCCTTTGTCTCCGGCTGCTTTTTATCGTCTGTTATTTGTCGAGCCGCTAGTTGCAGAGGGACACTGTAACTGTAGGCTCTGGGGTGAGATCAGATTTCATGCAATGTGCCTTCCCCCCTCCATCCATCCCTTCCCTGAATGCCCTTCGGTAACATCCCTCCTTCTGTGATATCTCTTTTATGTCACTTAATACCCCATTTCGCTATCCCCCTGACCATTCCTCTGATTCCTTCTTTCTCTTTCACTCAGTGCTGTTTACCCTGGAGCACACTGTAATATAAAGGCTGATTTTAAGCCCAATTTGGCCATGACAACTGATTTTTGAATTCCTTGAGGATTCTCCATTTGGAAAAAAAAAAAAAAAAAAGAGGAGGCATCAGTGGACAGTAGGCAAAATGTTATCTTTAAAATTTTAATATGTGAGCAGAACTTCAGTCCAAAATCGTGGCTATTATATAAAAAGACCAGATAAAGCAACTGAGGTTTGATGAAATCTGAATCCTATCCTACAGTTTGAGCCGGTTAAGACAGAATTGTAAATGCAGATACTTAATCTCCAAGAATCTTTCATTAAACATGTGCCCCCCCCCTTCTTTTCACAGTCAGTCAGAATTTTAAAGGCCCTTTATCCCCAGCTGTATTGTCCATTTTGTCTTTCTGTTTCAGTCCATTGTTAGGCCTCTTTTCTTCTAACAGGCAGTCGAATCTAAGCCAGCAGTTTTCGGTCTGATACTCCGCCTACGTTCAAAGCCGGGAGCAAAATGGAAACAAGAAATCCAACTCTCGAGATTTTCCAGCTCAACCTTCGCCCCAAGCAAAACACTTAAAAGCACATTTTAGGTTAAAATAATGTAAATAACTTTGTATTGCTGCAGAGCCTTGACACAGCTCTTAAACTGCCCTTTTACCCTTTTAGTTAAGATGTATTTTTGTTATGCCTTCAGCAGCTTGTGCAAATATCTGCAAGATAACAAGTCTGTAGTGAAGGCGTGTGATGTTTGCTCTGGGTTGATACTTTGAGATGGGCAACATTAGTCATATTTTAACACAACTTTATGTTGTTACATATCTTGGAATAACTCTTTTACAGTCTGGTGTACAAAATGTCAAAAATGTACCAACTAAGACAAAATAAAAACATCTGAAATACATCCAAGTGGGATGTAAATCCTCCATCTTCCATGCCATTTTGTTTATTCTTAAAGTAGATGCACTAAAAATTAAGTCTTACCTAGATTTTCACCAAGTGTCGTGAAAATCGATGCTTGAGTGTCATGATGACCACACAGAGAGAATGAGAAAACCCCCCAAAATATCCACTTTTGTTGGTAAGTAGAGAGAACTGACTTCAGACATCCTGAGTACATCTCAGCGTGATAACACAACAAAATCAAGTGGCACAGATGCTTATGAACGTAGGAAGAAGAGACTATAAAGTGATTCCTCATGTTTCTTTGTGGGATTTGGAGCTTCGTCTGTTGTGTCCACATGGCATCCACATGGTCTCATTTTGTCAAGACCTGTTTCTGTGTTCTGTTCCTTTTTTGTTTCCTTTTTTTCATTCTTGTCAGCTTTCCCTCTACTTATATTTGTCTCCTCCGGTGCTCCAGTTTTCTCTTTCACCCTGTGTCATTGTCACTGCAGCTCTCTCATTTGGCCCAGTTTTCAGACCTATAAGTGGCAGAGTGAGCTCAGGCCAAAGCGCTAGTGAGTAGCCCAGAGTGACAAATCTAAGAGAATTTACTCCTGTCACATCTGTAAGGAAAATGTATAATCACCTTCTTTTATTGTGTGTATTTGAGTGTGTGTGTACAGTGCAATGTGTAAGTATAACATCTAAGGAAGTTTCAATGATGTTCACTTTGCTCCAAAGTAAATATTTCTATTCACCTCATTGGTGCCTGTGTTTCTGTTGCATCTCTGCTTCCCCACATAATAAACAACATTGCAAAACTCATATTTTAGGATCAAGTTTACAATTTCACAGACACAAGTAAAACTGTATACAAGCTCACTAATGAACTGCTGATTTTTGTTTACATGCACACATCACTTTGACTGTCTCCACAATTCTTCTGTCTGTTATCCATTATTAATGCTGTGTCCCACTTGTTGCAAAACTAGAAACTGACTCATGACACACAGTGTCATATTCCTCACTCACACCCTCTGCATCACATTAACACATGTACCAGAATGCTGTGTCTACACAAACCCATGCATATGTACACACACGTAAGCACAGATGTATGCAGAACACTCAGGTACACATGATCTAATTTGATGGCTGAACCAATATTTACAAAGGAAATGTAGGTTGAAAGTTGAGTAATGTCAACCTCCTCCCTCAGAGCTGATTTTGTTGCTTTACATATTTTGAACATACAGCGGTATGTGAATCATCACCACGTGATACTAACCACTCATTAAGCCACTATGAGAAAACTGATTTTATTTATTTCTAATGTATTTATGGCATGCATCACTTAGAAGTCATCCATTAATTTAGAAACATTAAAGCTTTGAAATTTTTGAACCTTTGCAGTGGATTGAAAAAAAAAAACAAAACCCCAAAACAAAACCTCTGCGTAGACTAAAGGATCACATACTGTTTTTAAGTCAGTAATAAACACACAAGTTATATAATCAAAATCAAATCTTAAATACACAAAAATATTACAGCATTTGTATTCATTGTTAGAGTGTTGTCAGTGGTCTTACCTTTGATAAAATAGGATGTTTACTGTGCAAATAGAAGATCCTGTTCCTCCACAGATTACCTCAGAACATATTTACCTCTGATGAATAAGAGCTAGGACAGGTAAATAATAACAAGGTAAAAACCTTGATGTTCTGCAGTGAGTTCCATAATGGCTCATACTGTATATAACACAGACATGATGTGTTGTGTTATACTTTGATTTTTCAGTCACTGTGTGAATGTTTTTTCTTCCAAATTAAAATGTGCGTTTGCTTCAACAAATAGTAATCTGTTGTGTTAGATCTAGCTTTGAGTGGATGCGATGTTCTAGTCCCTTTGCAGTTGTAGTGTACCACTTGGTGACTTTGAGGAGTCGCTTAACTTGATTTCATTGAAAAAAATTTTCATCTGGGCATGCAGTGGTGATATATTTTTTCTGGATTGGACTAAAAAACAAAGCACAAACTGTCATCTTGATTAAACCATCTAAGGAAAGGTCTGTGTTATCTGTACTTGTGTAGAAGTAACATAGTCACTGTTTCAGTGCCCTTGGAGGAATGACCAGCAGCCGCAGTGCTCTGACAAATGATTGACAGAGCCTTGCCCCGCCTCCTCTCTGCAGTGGATTGGACAGTGTCCAGAGGACAAGGTGTCTCAAGGAATCCCTGTGTCACCAGAGAAGGGCTTGCAAAATGCACACACACCAAGCCAACTATACTATTTACTGTAGACACACACTTCTTCATGCTTTATTATCTGTCATGGGATGTTTCCATAATGATAGACAGGCTGCTCTTTACTGTTGTTCTCCATTAGTCTAGACACACTCAATATAAACATGTCCACATCTCAGTGGACATGTTGTCCTTGTTTCTTTGTCTCTGATGTGTACTGTCTTATTAGCCACAGAGGGATGCCACTCCCCGTTCATCATATGTGAGTGTGTGTCTGTTAATGGCAAAAACACAGTCTTGTATTATCTGTGTGTGTGTGTGTGTGTGTGTGTGTGTGTGTATGCTTCTGCCTTGAGAGTGACCTTGTTTATAACACATAAAGTGATCCACACAAGGACCTGTGGTGCCCACAGTCTGCTCTCCAGGCCAGAGCAGAGTGGAATAATTTTATTACTACACCATGCTAGGAGATATTCATAACTCTATTGATTACTTAAGTGATTCCACGGTGAGGGCGCCCATCAGCAGACCTCTATAAATCTTACAGCAGAAGCCTTGTGTGTGTTAGCTGACTGTGCTCTGAATTGGTTCTCTATCCTCCTTTTGGGCCTTTTTACGCCTGAAAGTCCAGAGCAAGATTCACAATTTTGATGCATTATATACATTTGGTTTAGTTTTTGTGTTGCATCGTAGATTATTATTATTATTATTATTAGTATTATATTTTTTAATTGAAAGAAGTTAGGTTTGTACAAAAATGGAAAAATTAGACAGATACCCATAAACTATATACATCCAGAGAGTGGGTGTAGAAAGCAACAAAAACATTTACAGCAGTTCATTATTGCCTTGGCATACATGATTTAGTAAAGAATCAAAATATACATAAATAAAAATAGAAAAACATATTTTCTTCAGTTAGAGGATTTTGAGTCCATATTCATGTACAAAATTGGGTCTCAGGCCTCACATATCTCACCCATCCCTTCCAGTGTTGCACAAAAGAATCCATCTTCAAATTTACAAGCTGCATTGTAGTTTTGCAAGTACCCTTCAGAACTTTGCCTAACAAACCTATGTACTGTCATCATCACACTGATTGGTTTGTAGAAGGTGTGTGTCTGGTGCTGGTGTGTAGTCAGTTAAAATGGCAGCTTTTTCCATTTGAATGGAGAGCAGTGAGCGAACATATAATTTTGTTGCCACGTAACTACTTCTTTATGGCTTTACTATCAGCGAGAGTTTCATGGTTTTTCAAGTTCACTTTTTATTACTTTGCCAGAGCTGTATTTCTGTTAAAAAGGTTCTACTATTAGTATTCCAAACTCTCAACAGCAAGGTCAGTCTCATACCAGAACACACTTCGGACTAACAAAACCACCAACAAATCAACATTATGTATCCACAGACTGTGTCACTTACTAAATAAAGTATAAAGCTCATTGTTTATACTCATCAATATTACAGCATCATCAAGTTTTTCTCAAACAAAAACTCAGAAAATCATTGGCAATAACATTGTCTTATAATCTTCATGTGCTGCATCAGCCAAATGCTTTGTTACCTTCTGTCTGGTTTTAGAGAGAAAATAGCCACAGTAAAACCACAAATCACGTTCCATTTTTTGATTAGTCTTCTCAGTAGTTGCACTAAAGATCTGTTTTGAATTGTCCAAACAAGGTCAGAACTGTCACAGTTAATCTAATAACATAACATGACAGCTAGTACCTCACCTTCATAAGCCTGTGCAGTAATAACTTGATGGTACATTCATTTAAGACAGTGATGGTTTTTGTCTGCATTACCTGCTGTCTTCCACCTTCACTCTGTGTTTTGAGGGAAGATTTCCAGAAACCAAACAGATGGCTTTAGTCTCTGCACAGTGGAAACTTCTCGTGTTTTGCACCGATACAATTAGCTGTCATGAAATGAATGAGCCTGCCAAGGAGAGGATGGCTTCGGTGAAACACACAATGCAGAGGGATTGAAATTTCCTCCTGCTAGAGACACAGTGGCATCATGCCTCAAGGCCACCGTTCATCCTCTAGAAGAAACAGATGTGTTCGATTTGTGTTATGTTCATGCGTGTTTGAGTAGGAGCTTTGGAAAGTAACCATCTGTGTGTGTGTTTCTGGATGTTTGTGTGCAAATTTCAAACTGCAATTCGTGAAAAGTGCTAAATCGACAGAAGTGCGTCACTCATTCTGTGGAAAAAAGGCCTCGTGACTGATAATTGCATAACTGTCATGTATAGTTTCACAGTTTGTGTGGCAATGTAATATAATCTTAACATGTAGTAAGTGATCTCCATTTAATTTTTCTTTATTGTCTTTAGTATTTCCCTCTGTGTATCTCTGAATTTGGTCACAGCTTTACTGACAAACTCTGCAGCAGCAAACATCCACAAGTGTTATTGGTTTTGCTCCTGTTTGCACAAAGTTGAACAGTTTTATCTTTAATGTTTGCTTTTACATCACTGCGCAGTTGTGTTTATTGCCATCCCATAATGCTTTAAGAGGCTGTATACTCATAACTGACTCGAACTGTTCAGCAATGTTTGTTAATTGGGTTTTCATTGAAGTTAATTTGCATGTGTTAACTGTAAAATGTGCTCTCTCCGTACCTGTCTGTGGGTTCCTTTTCCACATTATGAAGTAAACCTGGAAAATCTGCCATATGTGATATTAAAGTTCAGTACTGCAATGATAAAGTTATTTCTAATAGATAAACTGGTTTACAAATAAAGTGTTTTCATGAGATGTGCAGATCAGGCATTTTACTAACACCTACACTGACCCACCGACTGTGTTCCTACATCATCTCGCCCAAATCCAGAATAATTAGAAGTAACTGAAGATCTGTTCCTCTGTCACACCACTACTCATTACATTGCCGCAATAGATTTATCATCATGTTATGATATAATGTCACGTGTCAGTGACTACCATAAAGCGTCGGTAAGGTGACAAAAAAGTACAGTTACATGTAGGGGTGTGTATTGGCAAAAACCTGGTTTTACAATACAAATCGTAATACTAGGATCACGATACGGTATATTGTTCAAAAGGCAATTTTTTAAAAATTTATTTTGTTTCTTTTTTAGAAGATTATTTCCTGGAAGAATTGAATTACACCAGAAATATGCACAAATACTAAACACATTTTTATTTGATCCTAACAGGATGCAATGCTATATCACAAAAATGTCCTCTGCTAAAACTTAAATCATATTTTACTGACATTATAGTTTAAGATCCTGCTCAAATGTTCATATTCTATTAGTTCATAACTAACATCATAACATTATTTTGTACAATCCCAACAAAGGAACTAACATCTGCCTCTCTCAGACAGTAAAAAGTGCCTTTAGGATGCTTCAAATAACCATTATTTAATACAACTGTGTTAAATAATAATAAATAAAATATATATAAAAAAGAAAAAAAGAAAAGAACCTCTGCCATATCTGCATTTGAATAAATACCTAAAAATATTGATACAGTACTTTTTAATATCGATACAGTATTGTGAAATGAAATATCATGATATATTACAGAATCGATATTTTCTTACACTCCTAGTTACGTGTGGTTGTGTTACTTTAAGGTGACATTAAATGTGTTAATTGATCATAAATAGTAACCCCTGAAGGGTCAGGCTGTTCGCAAACAAACAGAGCGTACAGTATAAACATACAGCATGTTATAGGGGGGCAGATGTCCTGTGTGCCTGCACGTCAAGTGAAAGAAAATGTTCTTTGCTTGTTAACTTTGATTAGCATCTAACGGCCTCCAGTCAGTGCTGTTTGCCCTGCTGTTGGTCGACCTGTCAGTCTGTGTGGTAATTGGCCAGTCGCTGGTATATTGACTGTCAGTAACAGATGAAGACAGAGAAGGAGAGGCAAAGCAGGCTGAGGGGGAGGAAAAAAAAAAGAATATAAGTCTGTGTCTGCAATTTTCCAATGTCATTCAGGACAGGACACAGTTACATGTGCACACACAGTCAAGAAGACACATGCACATACAGGACACACACACACACACACATACACACACACACACACATACAAGGAACAACTGTGACACATCTGACTTGGACAATGGAAGAGGAAGTGTACAAGAGCCTCATTGTGTCTTGACTGTAGATTAAATAAAAAAGGCACTTAACTCTAAACACTTGAGTGGTGTGTTTCCAGAAATACTGTGGGAGAATTACATCCCTGTTGTCAGCTACAGTGTTGAACACTGTTACTAAATCTCTCCTGTTTGTGTGTGTATTACTGCAGCATGATTTAGGAGAATTCTTCACTTGGTGTCTAAGCAATTGTCTGAATTATAGAGTGTAATTCAAGTTTTATGTTGCATTAATGCACTGTGAATCTTTGGCTGTGGTACGAAGTATAATTCAAAGTACACAAGCTCACACAGACAGTAATATGCAGAGATTTCTTGGCTGTTTTTTTTCTCCCATCTCCTGTCTGGATTCTCCTCTGTGTTTCCTTTCACTATTTCTCAGTCACTGTATCTTTACGTTTATATTTCAGCAGAAGCTCTTATGTAAGTAAATTAGCTGGCGATGTAGCATTTCATTTTTCATGTGCTGTGCAGGCGATCGGAGAATAGCTGGCTTATGTCATGCCTCTCCAGCTGAGGCAGAAAGTTTAAATGTGCAGCTGAGTGAAGATTATTCTGCAAAGAATCTGCAAAGCTTCCGCGTTATGTCTGTTTGTGTATGCAGTCAGAGAAACTGGAAATAAGACTGCAGGGAAAAATGAACCATCCAGTTTGTGAATATATCATTACTCTCCAAACTTATGCACCAAATTCATCAAATTACCATGTACTGGATCTTATTTTGAATGCATGTGTCCCAGCGTGAAGAGTAGGTTTTTACTATTATTTCTTTACAATAGTATATAGTAAATTTATAATCTTAAAAGGTATTTTACTACAGATATCATGATGCATGTCATTAAAGGTAATCTTCAGATAGACTACTCAGTTTTCTCACATTATTATTGCATATATCATAGCATAACAATGTGAATCAATGTTGTATTTATACTACACTGCTACATAAAGTGGAGTAAAGCTAGGAGATGCTTAGTATGTATATTAACAATTGCTGTAAAGTGTACAATATGGTATTTTTATGTAGTAAAAAGGATTAAGATCAAAGTGTTCAGTGTCGTCTTATTTTCTACAGTGTCAGCTTACAGTAAAGACCATAACACAAAGATGAAAATATAAATTTAATAGTACAACAAAGTGTTCAGATTTCATTTGTAGCCTTAAAACTAACCCTCTTTATATAAAAATGTCACTAGAATATGCAATTTAAAGCCTTCCTGTTTTCCTACCCAATGAAAAAGATGATGAGAGAATAAGGAAAAAATAACCTTTATTGAATGTTCAATGCAACAGAGCCACTATTCCCGCATCCTCCATCATCTGTAAACAAGATACAATATTACAGTTCATTTTATATAGGGAAATTAATGATACCTTTAGTGCAGATAAGACCTATCCCTTTAAGTCAGTGTTTTTCAACCTTGGGGTCGGGACCCCATGTGGGGTCGCCTGGAATTCAAATGGGGTCGCCTGAAATTTCTAGTAATTGAT
>JAPQRP010000005.1:5347888-5367771 GCA_037367295.1 Apogon hyalosoma
GGTTGAAGATGGACCTGTGGAGTTGAATTAATGAAGAATTCAAACCCAAGCAGAGCATTTACAGTTTATGTAGACCATAGGGGAATGTTTTAAAATGCATAATTCCATTTAAAAAAGCAAAATATCACTCCTTTAAATAATTGTCTTGATTGGAAATAGCATAACACATGGAATGTCCTTTACAGAGGACGAAAATACATTGCTGGGTCTCAAGAAGATATAACCAAACAATTAAATCTTGATTTTTTTTTTCTTTAATGTTAAGGATGATTTCTGATTTTAATTGATTGTCCTCTGCAGGAACTCAAGACAAAACTTAATTCAAAACATGTCCTGGGAGGCTTCCCTGGGAGTCTGCTCCTAGTCAGACGTACCTGAAACACCTCACCAAGGAGGCATTCAGGAGGTACCTGACCACGTGCCTGAACCACCTTAACTCGCACTGTGAAGGAGAAGTGGTTCTACTCTCAAACGGAGAGCTCAGCCACCATTTTCCCTACCACTGTGGGAAATTCTCAGAATTTTCTGAAAGCAAATCCTGGATAAATTGAATTAATGTAATATATTGCCCAGTGTGAAACAGACATATGATTTTGAATAAGATGTGTTTGAACAAAACAGACATATAGCTCCAAATAGGGAGCTGCTGCTTCTAAAGAGGTAAACATTTGGTTGTTTCATAGTATTACCAGTTATTCATTGTGTAATTCTAAAATGATGAAGTAGAAAAGATGTTGTGCTGATTGTAGCTTAGGGCGTTTTCACACTGGGTATCCAAGTCTGTATCCGAGTCCATTGGACCCCAAAGTCCACTTCATTTTATCAGTGTGAATGCAAATGTTCCATGCACGAGTAGGGTACCCGAGTCCAGCTGTCCTGGGTATGGACTGCGTGGATTCCAGTACGGAACGTTGCTGTGTGAAAGCAACTGTACCCGAGACCGGAAGTGACCTAATGACTATGAGACCATAAGTGATGCTCCTGCTGTCTCCTGAAAAAGCCTCAGATCCACGCAGCACGGGCTCGCCTTATCGACCAAACCATTCAGTGATATATCAGGGACAACGAAAGTCACTTCTTTTTGCCTCAAACAGGATAACAGATAGAAAAATATAGCTTGTGAACTGAACAGTTGCTCCATTGATGGCATAAGGGTTTGTCACTTCTGCGTTTGTTGGATAGCTACAGAATTCCTTCCACACCGCCACCTACTGTTTCAGCCCTGTAACACCCACTCGTACTCGGGCACGGGCCGTGGTATGTACTTGTGAACACAACATCTGTGGGAAATGTGTGAGCGTATCCAGGTACGGCAGGGATCCGGATAACCAGTGTGAAAACGCCCTTTGTTCTACTAATGGGAGAGCATCTGTTACTTTGCAGCAAATGGTTGCAGCAATTGCTGTATACCAGTATACACTGTAGAAATCAATTACATATATTTTCAGAATGAATTCAAAGAGCAAACTCCTTCAGAAGGTCAACAAATCAACAAAGCCAATAATTTGACTAAATCCTAAAATAACACCCTACTAAACAAAGCCAGATCTCTCACACCATCACAGGTGTTAAGTACTGATGCTGACGTGTCTGTTGCTGAAGGCTGCCACTAGTCGAAAGCCTGGGCAGTGCAAAGGTCAGAGGTCAAAGGTTAACGCAATGGAGGAGTGGGATCAAAGGTCACATGGGTTTTATGTTACTGACTTTCTACTTGTTGTGTATCTGCCTGAAGGAGATGAGCTGAAATCCAATTACCAACCAGTGTTACAGCTTCCATCAATAAAACCACCAGCTGCAAATCTGCACTGGGCCTTATCTATTGATAACACAGACGTCTTCTTATAAATGCATGTTTGTTCATATAGTAGTTTGACGTCTTTTTACGAGTCCAAAAGTACTGCTATTGGATGAAGATAAGATGCTGCTCCTTATGCTCAACATATAGAAGGGAAGTCTGGTTGACATACTTAATGTACATACAGTAACTTCTGTACTTCTGGAGCCATATAGTTAAGAATTGCAGCACATGAAACTAAAATGGACTACATTTCTTCAATATTGCCTTTAGCTTTATGTAAGATTTGTACAAACTTCTATCCCTGTTACCTTTAACTTACTTTGAAAGAAAATAATCTAAAACATTTAAGAGCTGACTGAACAACTGCTTTACTTTTGTTCCCGCATCTAACGCGTGATAATAATATTAATACAATACAGTTGTGTGTGATATTCAGATAAAAGTTGAGTTGAGTTCCCCTGGTTGTTATTTGGGTCAGAGTTGAGACGCCATGCTGTTATCCAGCTAAGACAAATAATAGCGCACAAATCTCTGTCAAGCAACAGTGTTTTGAAAATAAATGATGATTATCTGTCTGACAGGCAGGCGTTCAGCGGGGGTCTGATTATTATTGACATTTCATGGCAGGATATTGTTGGAAATTGTTTGTATATTCAAGTTGACACACATGTAATAGCACCATAATAATAATGAACAACTGTGCTGTTTAACTTTTTCTATGCGGTTTCACAGATTTCTCATAAAAAAAGGTGCTAATTTCATACATAACAATAAAGATAGGGAGACAGACTGCTTTGTTGCTGCAAGCAATTCTAAGAAAGCTGCAATTACTATGTGTGCTGATGTGTAACACTTTCTATAAGTCGTTTTAATGGGATTATGGTACAAATGTGTAAGAGTTCTGCGTAACAGAAGCACATTCTGGGTTCAGTGTAGACATATGCACAGTCTGCAGGTTGATGTGTAGTGATATCAGCACCAAACTGAGGTGGAGACTCACTGTAAAGCCTGTTGTCACACACTGCTGCTCAGTTAGGACCCCTTGGTGTCTGTTTGCAATGCCTGCGGTACCCCACAGCACCGATTTCTGATGTTCAGGGTACCAGACTGAAGTCACTGCAAATCATTAGATGTCAGAAACTGGGGATTTGATGACATGAGCCAGGGACCAAAGAACCCAAGGTCCAAATTTAGTGGACTAACATACAGGAAGTTTGATGACGCAAGACTGAGCTATTTGATATTAACATCACCACACTTTAACCTTCACTTTTCAGATGCATACCACTACTACTTGTATATTTAAGATTGTCTATTTATTGTTTTTCATCAGATTTTAATTTAATAAAGGTTAGTTGTTCAGGGGCTTTGTAGTTATTTATTCTTCATTCTTAACAGCTATATTTCAATTAAATATCAAACTTTAGATCATTTAGCACCAAGACCTGAGTACTGCATTTCCTTCACATGTTCTAGCATAATGAATGACAAATAAAGTATCCTTGTGTTTATTTTCTCTTTTTGTCATTCTTACTTAAACTCCCCCACCACTTTTTCATCCCCTAACAAAGTTATTTTTATGTCTAAATCTAATCCAACTATAACTATTGCATTGTCTAGACATGTTTTGGATAACCCCATGTGACAGGAATAAGGACAAAATGTGAAGGAGGATCATTAATAAGTAGCATCCAAAGAGACAACTGTATTGAATGGCATAAATCTTCATTAAGTGTAAGATACATAGAAAGGGAAGACATAAGGTTTTCAATAGATGTGTTCAAACAGTATTGAGAAACAGAATTGTTGTCATACCTAACACTTGTACATCTTGTACCTGCTTTGCATTTTTGTTTTCTTTTCTTCCTTTAAAAAAGCCTCCCATGGACAGATGTTGTAAATTAGCATTCTGCTGCAAGCATTTAATAAAGTCCATCTGCTACTTGTGCAGAATCGTATGTTTCAATGCTACCATTGTGTCTGAAGTAAATGAAACCTAAATGAAAATGCTACAAATGGAGGGGGATATGTCTCATTTCTGTTTGTAGACTATTTAAATAGGCAACAAAACACACAAAAAAGCTGCTTTACAGATTCCTATAGTATTAGGATGATCACCAAATAACACCATCCTTTATGTCCAATAAAATCCAAAACAAACGGAAAAGGCTACTGGAAGTTTACTTTAACTCTGTCCTGTCTCCTGTGTCTCCTGGCTCAGACATCACGGCCCTCAGCGGCGCTTATCATCAGCAAACAGCAGAACGAGCACAAAAGCCCCAATCTGCCTAATCTCTGGTCAAACACAAGCTGCAGCATCATCCCTGCTCAGGGCAATAAACTGCTGCTTTATGTCGGAGCTGTTCAGGGGACAAGCGTTAGGACTTTGCTAAACGGACCGTAGAGATTTGCTAAAGCCCGTCTCCGGGGAAACTGTTACCACGGTTACGGCAGCCAACAGGAAGAGCATTTAATTTAGGTAACGTGTCAGGATGCAAAAGTGGCTTTTACTGGTGCTACTCTAGAAAAATAATCATAAGGAATTACACTCCACACATGACTAAAACATTAGTGGTTATTGTTTTTTATAGTACTGTAGTTACCCAATACTGTAATGCAAGAAATTTCAGATTTTTGGCTTGTGCTGGTGAACACATGGGTCTGACCTACATCTTCTTGGTTTCTCTTTTATTACAGATGTATGACTGTACTTTGGATGAAAACAGAATATGAGTAATGTACATTTTACCATAAGGTAATCCGTCATTTTAGCATCCTCTTAACACATTTTTGACTGGATTTGGTTGCCATGGAATTTCCATGGCCTGTATCTTTTCTTCTCTAATCTTCTCCTCCCCCTTACTCTCTTTCCCCTCTTTACACTGGCACTGGGCCAGTCTGACTGTCTGCCAGTTTCAAGCATCCCAGCATCAATTACCTGAACCCAGCACTCACATATTCCCATGATGGCTCTAAAATCTACACACACACACACATCCACCCACTCACAACATGCGTGCTTCACCCTCTCACAATGCTCCGATCAAACCGGTAAATACAAGTCACACTTTTTCAGACCCATAGATTGTCAACCTCTCTTTTCTTTTCACAAATACACATGCACATTTCAAAATGAGGACAGCGAATAATTAGGGGGATGAAAAAAAGACTCAGTGCCTACACAGACAGTCATTTCAATTATCTCTGTTCCTCTGACTGTCTGGCTGCCGACTCTTGAAGGTTATAGGCTCAGCTCACCACAGTCTCCTCTGGGACTTAGTCATGAGGAGCCGGTTTGCTATTTGACTCCCCTCCACACTGGATCCTATGCAAGATCGCGTCGCTATTCTGGAAAAGTGCATTTCCTCCTGTAGTTGAAAGTTTTAAGCCATGCAACCAACAACTTTTGTATTAATAAGGTAAAAACACTTTCATCATTTTTCCCAGTCAGGCGAAAAAATTGTTATGTCTGTACAGTTTAGATGATCTCAACCCAAACACTCATTAAAACTCAACTATTTTTTTGTCTTTAGGCAGGAGTTTGTAGTGTTTGGGATTGTGGATAAACAAACTTCAGGAATTTGCCACTAGAGACTCATAGAGTTCACATGATGACTCAAAAGTTTATTTAGTTAAGGCAACAAAAAAGAGCTTTTGGTTAGAGAGAAAATAATGTGGTTTGGGTGAAATATTACAAATTACATTGTGACAGGTGCAGCAAAACAAAACTTGAAATACCAACATTATTTCTGACAGACTGGCTATAAAATTGTCATACACATGCCTAGAAATGTTAACATCGGTATTATATGCATATAAGGATGAGTGAATAAACGTGAATAGCGACGTTTTATTCTGATAACTGGTCTGTGAAGGATTTCACAGAATATTTTTTAACAGGAATAGTGGTCAAGCCAAGTGCATGGTATGGCTGCTACACTGGCTGATGACTGATATGATAAACAGTCTGAACAGAGCAACCCCCACTCTACCCGTCACTCCCACTCTGAAATCCTCCCAGGTATTTACTGGATGTGTTCAGTCCAGGTCTGGTGTCCTTGGCAACAGGGCCTTGCACAGAGACACAGGGAGCTCTAGATCTGTGTATTTACCCTTTATCTGCTTCATTCTGGAAAAATATGTAGACACACTATCCTCTGTGGCTCCATCACAAACACACAACTCATCATAAGGCTATGTTAGCAACTACACACAAAGTAGTACATGAGGAAAAAACATTAACTGACCAATTTTGATAATCAGTCAAGGAGACATTATCGTTTGGATGTTTGGTTGTTAATTCCTAAAGGTAGTCAGAAGAATGCGGCATCATTTGACAGCATGAAATAGTCGTTGCAGGCAAAAATTTGCCAATCATTCATCAACCTCAAACACAGTTTATTAACTGAAACATGTTGTTGAGTAGCCACATATTAGCCACTAAGCATGGCAGCCCAGATATATATGTGCTATTTTTACATTTATTATTACAGGGAATGTTCCTTCCTGTGGTCATCAAGTGCTTGGTCATGTGGAATTTGTTGTTTTTTATTCTCTAAAATAATGTCCACATACATAACGCTGAAAGGAGTAAGCTCATCCACTAAACTATAAACTATAAATACTATATACTAAATCCTGGTGGAAAACATTCATGTTTTATTATGTAAGTGCAAAGGACTATATATTCTTTTAATCATTTTTATACAGATTTTATACAATTATTTAATTATTCTCTATGTGGATTTTCAGTGTCCTGTACTCTCCTCTACTTATAGACTTCATAGGCACTTTGTTTTTATTTCCCTCTGGATGGTCTATTAATTTATATAAAGCATGTTGACTTGGCTTTGTGTAGGAAATATACTATATAAATAAACTTGCCTTGCCTCTGCTATTTCCATTAACAAGGTACTTTACAGTTACAACTTATAATATGGTTTTAAAGGTTCTTTCATTTGTCGATAATAGTACTGTGTTAGGAACAGGCTGGAAAAGATATCAAATTAATTTGATAAATCATGGTTTTGCTTTCTGAAAATCTTGCCATTGCCTAAATCTCAACATTGAGATTATTCACCTGGAAACATTTCAAAAATCCAAACAGCCACCTTATTAGCCTACTTCTCAATAATATGTAATATATTAGTGTGTAATAATAGTGTGTAATCACATGACGTATAGTTTTACTAAAGCAGAATATTTTTGAGTCAAGTTTCATCTTCGGAAACATCTTTAGAAAACATTCTGTTAAAATTAAAAATCATACGTCACATGAAATTCAATATTTTAACCATAATGCATGTTTCCCAGGTCTAATCAAGAATGTTTCTGCCTCATGTGTAGAACTCAAGCTATTTTCCCACTCTTCCAGAAATATATATTTAAATGAATATCATCTCTATTGTAACTAATTCACTACTTGATATATTACTGAAACGACTACATACTAGTAAGATCTTTTGTCAGAACCTAAATTCCAAGTAACAAAGAAAAGGCAGGCAAATACAATATGTACATTTGAACATATCTACTTGGAGAATAAATGTCAGCCAACTGGAAAGAAGGCAGAGTGCATGCAGCAAGGCACGTATGCATGGGAACTTTAAATAAAACCTGCTCTCGCTGACAGTGTACTGGAATATCAGAGTATGTTATGTAATAAATACATGAAGAAGAGCACACACTTCATGGCAGAAAGTCATGAAAAATGTTCGGTTAACATTAAGAGCATCACTGTCGATCTAGCCATTTTACCGCAGATCTGCTTTCTGTGTTAAAACCACCAATATATTGATATAAAGATGAGCAAATTAACAACGGAGATAAAAAAATAGCACAGTGTACTGTATTATTTTTTAATAATAATAATAATTTTCTAATTTATTATTTGTTCAATCATCCGGTGATAAATTTTGTACATAAAAAGTGACAGAGCCAAAAAGGGGGAGAGAGGTTTGTCAGAAAGTTGGTGAGTGAAAAAATAAAAGAGATGAGGCGAGATAGGGGCTTCTTAGAACATTACTTAGAGAGAGACGGTGAGGGAGGCAGTGTGAATTAGAGTCTTTCTTCTCTGGCGCCTCGAGGGAGGAATGATATATTCAATTTGGGTTAAAAGAATGCATTTAGAAAGGAAACACTCCGACAGGCCTGGAGAGCATGCAAGACACGGATTGGAGGATTAATGCCTTTACTGTGTTTCTCTGCTGGATGGTAATTGAGAGATTGAGGAGTGGTGCTTTTACTCAGCTAGATCAAGGCTACAAGCTGTCACTAAAAACTACAAACATGGACAATAGGGCAACTAACTGTCAGTCAAAACTGTAAGGACCATGTTCAGCAGAAAGGACTGTCATACTGTCTTTTGTTTTGCACCTGTTTCTTAATCTTCCGCATTGCCATTTTCCCTTTTCATTCTTTCACTCACACCATCTCTGGTGTCTTTAACTTTCTACTCATTTCACTGCTCTCCACCTCTCTACTCCCCTTTCATCTCTTCCCTCTTCTCTCTGGGGTGATGGCTGAAATTGAGGTGCCACTTACAGTACATGGCCTGCTTGGGTAACATTAGCCTGCTTATGTAACAGGACACTACAAGCAAAGGAGGGCATTGTAGCGCTCATGGGTGTACGCCTACGGGAGTCATTTAACTACAGCACATTTTGAGAGTGCAGCTGAATGTGTATGTACTTTAAAAGCTGCAGTTTCAATGTGCAGTCATGAAGATAATGTAACCATTTGTCAACTTTATCAAACAGTACAGTATGTATTATCAGAAAAATTTACTTGAAGAATGAAAAGAAAAAGTTGTGCAATAAACGGGGCCTTTTAGGGTTGTTCTATAAAATATGATGTTTGGGGATTTATATTACTACTATATTAAATGGGCTACAGGTAGTATTTCTACTTTCAAATATTGAAAAAAGACCTAAATTATAATGAGAGTAATTAGAACAAGTGGTGCCAGGCACATCAAACCCTGCTCCTCACATGTATTGTAACTTATTTTGGCATTGATCCAGCTGATGTCATCATGTCTATGCATGTGTTGATGTCAGCATATCAATTGCCTCTATATGTGTGCCAAGTTCGAAGTAAATTGAAACAGTTGATGTATTTGTAGACATGTGAAATCTTGCCCATTATAAGTAAATGGGAGAAAAAAAAGATGTAAAAAAATCATTAAAAAAATTTACTTTTACCTACTTTTCCCAAAATGTAATGACATCTATTCTGGGTCACTGGCAATCTATAAACCAAATTTGGTATGAATTCAACCAATAGTTTTGCTGCTACAGACATTTGAAATTCCATCCATTGTAAGTAAATGGGGGAAAAAAAGATTTGAAAAATTCAGAAAAAAATTGAACTTTTACCTACTTTTTCCAAAATGCAATGAAAACTATTCTGGGTCACTGGTAATATATAAACAAAATTTGGTATGAATTCAACCAGTAGTTTTGCTGATAGAGTATTAACAAGCAAACACACAAACCAAACCAAAAACAGTACCCCTTGCCTCCCCTTCAGGGGGCAGGGTAATAAAGACCTCTGAAGTTCTGCCAAAGATGTCAATGTATTGAACTGTAGAGATATGAACTGAATCCACATCAATCCACACTGGGATTTATGTGACCACTAGAGGGAGTAGTGAGTCACTCTGCCGGTCTCCCATGGTGAGGAAAACTCATGCCACACAGCCCTAGACCAAAGTATCAGAAAGTGACCTCTAAGTTTTCATCACTGGAGACTGTTCTAAATGAAAAGAATGGTGTTTGATGTTGAAATCACAGTGTTTCTACTACACAGGTGAGTCTGATTATGAGGGTTATGAAGGTATAAAGTTATTATGTGATGTTATTATCTTTGTTGATCCGCAGTTCAGACCAAAATATGAAAATTCTCACCATGTTTGGTCGATTCCGAATACATCTTTAGTGCGGCTACTGACAACACACACAGGGGTGATTTGTGGCTTTACTGTGGTTGTTTTTTGTCTAAAATCAGAGCTAAGCTAACAGAGCTATAATGTAAACTATCAGCTGACTCAGCACACTGAGATTATGAGACACAGTGACACAAGAAAAAAACATGATGATACCATAGTACACGTGTATAAGGAGCTTTATACTTTATTAAGTGAGTGATAGCCTACAGTCTGTGGACACACAGCATTGATTCACTGGTGGTTTTGGTAGCTGCAAGTGTGCTCAGGTACACACCTCCTCCTTGCTGTTGACCCTTTGGAATATTAATACTACACAGAACCCCTTTAATGTGTTGGTCTATCTTGCAATGTACTGCTGGATGTTTTAAATTGAAGTCACCTGAGCCACTTAATGAAATGTTGTTTATTTTAATCAACAATGATGAACCATATTCCATAAGATCATAGACTGCAGCCTAACCTTCCATGTGCTCAGACAGAAAGACGAGAGTTTTTTCAGGCTGTAAGGGGACACATCATCCCTCTGTTGATTACAAACATTCAAAGGCAACATGTTTAGAGATACATGGTTTTAACTGGACAGGAAGAAAAAGCAACTAAAACTATGGGACAGAGGTAGAGCAGTAAATGGGACACTATTTGTATAAAGTTGTATAAAACGGAAAGTAAAACACATATACAGTACAGTAGTTAAACTACTTAGTTACAATCCACCATTTTAAAGACATATTTTACCATCTGCATTTAAAATACACTATTTCAGATGAAAGGAGGGTTACTGAGTATTAGCAGAGACAAAGAGACGTACAGATGAGAGAGATCATTGTTAGACAGCCGAGATTACAGATAAACTGGGGAGATTACTTCAAAGGGATTGTATGTGGATACCATGACTGCCATGCTGGTAAAATTAAGGGGAGCCAACTGAAGCTTCTTAAATGCTAACAAATGAATCATTCTTGAGCTTTGGCAAAATGACAAAGGCTTCATACTTTAATGGCAAGTGCTGCGGAGGATGCTAATTTGTCTGAGAAGACTAATTGTGAGCCACAGGAGGACACCTCATTTAGAAAGTCTGATGCAAAAACCTTCATTGAAAGGCTGCTTTTGAGTTGTAGAAGAAAGTGGGACAAAGGCTAGCCCGGAAGACGTACCAAGACTTTGGCCGTCTGCACAAAACCAGACATTTGAAGCCTGTCATTACATCCTGTGACCATGAATGAAAATCTGCTGGTTGACCGAGTGAAGTAAAGCACCAGCACCAGAAACACTTTTAAGGTGCCTTTCAGATCCTCTTTTAGCTCAGTAAGGGTTTCTGGACTTTCCAGGACAAACATACAGACACATGATGAAAAAAGCTAAAAAACAGACTAAAAATACATAACCAGTGTGTCACAGAGGAAACATGATGAAAGCACAGCAGGTCCTTGTACTCATTCAGACAAAGGCAGATTTCCCCACAGACTGTGGGCGTCCTCATACCCTGTGGAAACGACCTCCTTTAGTGTGTATGTGTGTGTTTAAAGTGACTGGGAGGGCAGAGCAGGTGGGGGGTGGGGCAGCTGTTGGTGGAAATGGTGCACAGCAGCATTGCACCATTTCTCGACCACCAGACAGATGTGCAAAGAGCCGCAGTACCACATGCTTATTACATATCAAGGACAAGGCGGTGGAGCTGCACACAGACACACACTCATATACCAGATATGACCTCATATAGAGCAGAATGCACCACAAGGACATATGAATGCCATCTATCAACACATGGAGGCATATTTGCGTGTGACTATATTCCACGCACACATGCACACTCATGGACACAAACACGGGTTGACGCCAGATGTGCATGTTCTGTACAGAACCCATAACAGAGCAAACTTCCTCATTATCACCAACATACAGAAACATTAAACTCTATGTATCCCAGAAGACAGACAAAGAGAGAGCATGTGGAGCGACAGCGGAAAAACAAAGGAGTAATTTTTGTCATTCCTCTGAGGCATGTGACAATTAATCAGATCTGTCTCACCGCTGCATATGTGTATGTGTGTGTGTGTGCGTGTGTGTGTGTGTGTCTGTAGTGAGGACTTTGACCTGAATGCATACAGGCCCATAAGGACCCGTGTCACCACTGGGACTAAAACTGAGGTCCCCATGGGTACAGCCCGCCTTTTGAGGGCTCAGACTTGGATTTACGGTTTTAGTGAAATGTGTGTCATATTCAGCAGTGGTTTTAGTCCACTAGAACAGAACCAGGTGATGCATGACATATTTGCTATATATAATACAATTGTAGTATATGATTAACAGAACAAATCTACAAATTGTGAACATTTGAGCCATAAAACAGCATACTGTGTCCATTACCCCCACTCATGTTAGTGTTGTAAAATCTCTGATATGACTGTGACACATCAATCTGTCATGAATCACTCACTTCACTCAGGGAACAATGAACCATTCCTGCCTGTGAGCTCGCCTGTTGAGTGTAGACAGTATATTCTGAAGCTCCGAAGCTTTACTACGATGATGTGTCACAATGTTCTGATTTTTTACAGACCTTACTGCCGTCGATTTGAATAAGGGGAAATGAATTTGCTATTTTAGTGTTGAATCACTGACAGTTATTCGGCGTTACAAAGGCTGCCAAGTTGAGTCTGATGTGAATAAAAATATGCTTGGTCTAAAACTTCACAAATGGTATAAGCATGATGCAGTTCCAAAGGCATTTATGAGTACTAACAGTAGTCAGCACATCCTTGACCTGTTATGATTATGAGGTAGCCCTTGAAAATGGACTCCTCTTCTCTCCTGCACAAGGCTCCAGGCCCTAAAACTGTTGGGATCCACAATGATACGTGGTATGCACTAGAGCTGCACAATACATTGTTTGAGCATTGTCATCACAATGTACGTGTGTGCAATAGTCACACTGCAGGTCCTGCAATGTAGGAGGCAAATGAACTCAACGTGTTCTCATCTTATTTCAGCCTGGGTACCTGACACACACTGCGCGCAGCCATCCACCAATCACAATCGTTCTTAATCAGTTGCCAAAGCAGACCACGCCCCTGCACATGGAATCACTGGAAACAACATTGAAAAATGAGCAACAAACAAGAGAAAATCACTGAAAAAGAATACTTGACGCCAAAAACAAAAGCAATGTCAGTCATCTGGAATTATTTCGGCTACAAGAAGGACGATACTGACACAAATGTTCTCTGTCGACAGTGCCTTGCACATGTCACCACAATGAGAGGTAACACAACTAATTTGATTATTTACGTCACCACCACACAGCTATTATATCCTACTGAGTATTTTTTCATATTGCAATATATATCGCAGGGTTAAAAAAATCGTAATGTAAGTGTAGCCCTAGTATGCGGAGGACAGGATTACACCAGTGCCAGTTCATGCACTGTCTATGTGAAAACTTTTGGAGATGCTCATATACTGAAAAGTCCTTAAATGACTTGTTGAATATGTCTGTTTACTTGTCTTGTGTATGAAAAATGGAGTGATTTGGGAGTACCACTGGTGCAGTTTATGACTATTCAGTCATTCATCAATATGAAGCATTTCCTCCCATGACATTTGCTTGAGAATATGTGTTGTCATCAAAGAGGCATATGTATGTTTATGTACTAGTAGCAATGGTACTGTTTTGCAAGCCTTTGTTATAAAGCAGCTTCTCATTTAAGATAGCCCATCTGCATGTTGACGTACTTTTATTTGATGGCTATGCAGCACCTTCCAAAATACTCACTATTCTGCAGTGAGCCAGATGCCAACAACAACAGCAAAACCAATTCACATGAACACACGACGTCTTTCTTTGTATAAAACACATTAACTTGTTCCCCTTGTCGTGTTTAATGAATATTTGATCCTGTTGTGCAGAGGTATGATGCAGAAAAAACCTTGTGTGCAGATATAACCTCATTCCTGTGAACACTAACACATGGTTTGTATTTATTCTTGGCTGAATCAAAGTGAGATCCTGTTCACAACATGAGCCAGAACCACTCTGGAGGTGGTCTGGCTGATCTGATCATATTCCAACACAACAGGCAATGTGAAAAATTACACCTTGCACTGGTTTCTCCATCTCAAGACTTTTTTATAATTATCAAAACACCTCCTGGAACTGTTACTTCTCCTTGGCCCTCTGCTTGAGAGCGAGTTAACCCTTCAGATCTCAACTGTGTTGAGTTCTCATCACGCAGTAAGAACAGTCTGTGAAAATGACTGTTACAAAGAACTACACAGATACACAAAGTGGACTTATACTTATAAATAAACAATATAGAGATCCTCCAAATACAGATGAGAGTGAATGATGACAAAGAGTAACATGCAACCACAACACTGTGACTCGAGGCAGCTGTTAATTAAACAAAAACTGGACTCGGATCTGTTTTATGTGGTTTGCAGCAGCACTGGAGCTGAAGGGCACAAAATTATTGGTGTACAAATTCCATAAGGAACAAACAGATGCACAAATGGCTTAACCCTTAGAGACCTACAGTAGAGCTATTCTCATGGTGACTTCCAAGTGAATTTTTCCTCTAGATTTTACCTTTCCTAAGTAACTTATTATCATTTTCATCCTTTGCTGTTTGCGTTTTTCTGTGAAAAATCCCGTATGTTCATATATTTAATTTAGTGACCGCGTAGCTGTTCATAAAACCTCGGAGTAAATGTGAAACTTCTTAAATCAAACCAGAGAAACCTAAAGAAATACAGCTTTCAGTAAAATATATCATTACCTGAATGTAAAACAAAAGCATCTACAACCACTGCCTTTCATCAAACTACATGGATTTTATTGCTGAATCAATATTTCAGAAGACGATGGTGTTTCTACATTCTCTACGAGACCTTAAACGCCCAAAACAGGTACATTTGATGCCGCTGAAAAGCTGACAAATGGCATTGTACCTGAATTATTTAAATCTATTAATAGTGTGAGTAGATTTTAGGTCTTTGAGGGAAGGAAAGAAAAAAAGAAAATTAAAAACAGTGGAATAAAATAGCATGGCATTTATGTTTTAAAATCTAGCTGAGAGGGAAATGTGATTATAAAGTCGGCTTTTTAGCAACTGATAATATTTTAGTTTGAAATATAAGCTGATTAGTTATGATCTCATTGTCTCCCTCCTGATGTCAGTACTGGAATACACGGATATTTAACTGATTTCATACTTTAAAATTACACAAGTTGCTAAAAGAAGGCCCACAGTTCCACACCGACACACTAAAGTAAACAAACATGATGCACAAACATGCAGGAGAGCATGGCTAAGTGAAGGAGAGGAGAGGACACAACACTGTCGAAGTATTTTTAGGCTGTTTTCTCTGAACGAGGAAGAGAAAATCTCTCTGGATTTCTGATTCACCACAGTTTTGTTTTGTGTGATGCTGAATTGATTCTCCAAATCCATTAATGCAGACCTTGCTCCTCTTTCTGCTCTGAACTGCTTTTACTGTTCACTATGAGATAGATGGAGGCTGTGGTACGGGTACAACAGGTCTGCAGTTTGGAATTTTACAACAGGGGACACGGCCATGAAATTTTAGTTAAAGATTAAGTGTCAAACAAATTATTATGATTAATGATTTAGTTGCCTTTTCCTGTAAATTTCACTCCACTCTTTTAGTATATGCCTAATAATTTATTACCATGTATCACTGTAATATACACAACCTGACCAAAAAAAGTACTTCACACTGTATTTTGTTGGACGGCCTTCAGCTCTGATTATGGGACACATTTACCGTTGTATCATTTATGCAATGCAAAACCTTTAGCTTAAACTTCATTTTATTTACACCCAGAGCTGCATTCATTTTTCACAACTTTTTGCAAGATCTTGAATAGATGATAGCACAATCAGACCACTGTGTAAAGTTGTCACCAGCAGAACCCAAAGATTCTCAATGGTATTCAGGTCTGGACTCTGTTAGGGCCAATCTATATATGAAAATTATGTCTCGTGTTCTCTAAAGCACTTTTTTTTTATATAATTCCAATGAGCCTGAAGGATCCTGGCATTGTCCAATCTTTATGCTTTTCAGCAAATAAATAATTATTTAAGACATGAGAAGGCACTAAAGAAAAACCTTATTGTAGCTCCTCAAGATACTAGTTCTCTAATTTGACATAAGGTGAAGAAAATGGAGCCATAACAGAATGTGATGAAATTAAAGGTGTCAGTCAAACCTCACATGATAGAAAACAGTGTGGAAACAGTGATAAAAATGTGACACTTACATTAGTTTGATCCACCTGAATAGAAACGATTATCACGATTATGACTGTCGTCAGCATCAATAATAACAACCATCTGATTATGTAAGAATTGTGGCAGGCCTGTTCATGGTACTTGTTGCCATGTTACAGGTTTTGCATGCTGACTTTAACATATTGAACTCTCAGAGTCAGTGCGTGGTGAGGAAACATGGGGAGCTTATATTAATTAAATGTTTCAGAGGCAGTAAATGTAAAGGCAGTCAGTTCAGGTTTTCGTTTCTCTGCACTTCTAAAACTGTAGCTTAAGTCTTTGGCATGAATCCACTTCTAGTCTAACATTTAGTGTTTTTAGGTATTTTTTTAAATCCCTTGTCTTCATATTCTCTTGTGTTCTTGGAATGTACAATTATGTAACTTGGTATGTATATTTAGATGTATTTATGTGATGGTCTATTCTACATACAATCAACATTGTATAGACATATGTGATTTTGTATATTTATGTGATTTTATGCTGACATCTGTGTTTACTGCTCACCGACTGTGGAATCAGATTACAGTGTTGATTTATTTGTATTTATCAAGACAAAATTGTCCTGATGGGACAATAAAGGATATCTTATCTTAATTAGAGGTTTCTAAGACTTTTGAAGCTTGGTTACCGACCACTATTAGACTTTATTTATTAATAAAGAAGGTTGAGAATCCACTGATATATGACTGGTGTATCTGATTCTGCTGAAGAAGACTCTATTGTATTCAAATGTCTTCAGGCAAGCAGGCAAGTGAGGAATATCTAGAAACCATACATCAAACAGCACAATGAAGGCAATTGAAATAAATGGAGAATTGACTCAAAATAGGACTGTGACCTCAAGAATAAAAAAAATCTAATTAAAGTGTGGCTCTCCCAGAGGTTCCCAGCTTGACTCAAATGCAGCTATTCATTCCCCTGTGAGCGATGTGCGCTCCACTAATCTGCCCGCCGGAGCGTCTGCATGATGGAGAGGCCAAAAATGAAGAAGATGACAGGAGCCATTCACATAGGTCTGGATCACGGTTGTGTATACGTTTGTGCAGCAATACTAACTCTATGTGTTAATGCACAGATGCCTGATGTGGACATAAGATAAGATAACATGATGTCGGTGTATATGTTTGTTTATGCCTCTCTCCACAGGATTAGTCAGCTGTAGTCAGTCCTGTTGTTCTGTTCCGATGAGCGAACGCATCAGCAAACTGCTCAGACAAACACTGTCAGCAAGCACACGCATGCAAAATGAAGTGATGGAGTTCACTAGGTGGTGAGCAAGGCAGCAGATGGTGTCTCTGGACAATTCAGTGCCGCATGCACAGTGTTGGTCATCACATCAAACGTTCACCATATCCATATTTTACCATATTTTTGCCGCTAAGCTAACAAATTGCCTCCTGAAAATGACTGGGATTTTAGTTTTAATTCAACGTGGTATTTGGCTCACTGAAAAATGGTGGCTCATACACAACAATTCTAGATGTTGTGGTTGTGCTTAGTCTCCAATGAACTCATCACAGAAGAGAAATGGTGTGAAAATGATATGAATACAATGACAAAAAAAACCCAAACATGTTACTTCTGTTATTTTCACTCAACTGTTCTTCAGTGAAGTAACATACAATTCTGCAAAAATAATCTCAGCTCAAGCAATTGCAAAAAGGTGTTATTCTATTGGATTGTGACCGACCTACATATACAAACTGTGAAATTCTGTTCTGAAAAGCACTGTAGCATAAACAGAAAAAAATGTATGAATGAACATGTTTCAGTAAGTAGGAGCTAAATCATTTATCCAAGAAGCTGTGATCTGTCTGTTTTGTGGGGGAAAGTGTCTACTATCGTGTAGAAAAGACATTTTAACAAAAAACAAATTAAAAAAAAACAAAACACAATTTCCCCTTGAGTACAACATCACAGTCACAGACAACAGCTTCCATGTGGAACTGAGTTAACCCTGTTGTTAACCTGTGCTAAAGCGTGTTAGATAAACCATCACCAGACAGATACAATGAGTCACAAGACATTCAGTGTCTGAGATAATATCACTCCCACACATACACACACACACACACACTCACACACACACACACACACACACAACTTGAAAACATGAAAAGAACCACAAAAACAGCTTCGATCTAAGACTGTCTGCTTTCTGGGTGTTGAAATATTTAAGTGGGAGTGATTAACATTGTGAAGTTCTTAGGCTGGGGCTGGGATTGGATCTTTATTTTTCTGCCAGTCTTTATTTTTGATTGTGATAATCTTTCAAGTGAAATGACAACTTGTGTGTATCTAGCGTGAGAATAACACAGTGTAAAAATGCGCTCATAGCCTCCTCTTTCAGGCAAAACCACAATACGATAAGAAAGAAACACACTAAAATCTACTAAACTCAATTCACTTACTCGATGACAGAGCAGCAGAGTTACTGTTCTACTAGTTTTGCCTCTATTGAACATTGGTGTGAATAGAGAAACTGTCAAACCAGAGTGTGGAGTGATGTTTTGTGTTAACTTTGTAAGTGCTCATCCAGAACTTATAATAGGTCTTTCTATCAGCCTCTATATAGCACAACAGGAGGCCTGTCTGACTGACAATAAACAGAAACTGATAGCACTCTGCTACTGTTAGGATATCAGTGGGATGTAGATGCCAAGGCCCCTTAAATAAGCACAAGTACTCACAAATAAGTGTCTAAGATGAGGAAGCTAAATGTCTGAAATGGGAAAAGAGAAAAAGGCTGCACGGAAACAACCCAAATTTGTCATATAAGTGTAAGGACATGTAATATTTATACTTGTGGTTTTGTGAGTAATGCTTCTGTCTCAGAGCACTACAACAATTTCCACAACTCCAATACTACACAGCAGGAAGAGAAGGTTAAATATAACTGCTCAAAAGGGAATGAGCTTTATTTTCCAGATTTTTGGTTTTATTAACTGTTTTTTCTAAGGAACGCCAGTTCTTGCAGAAGCTGAATAACTGAATTACAGGATTAGATACTGATACATTTAAGGTCAAGTCTCGTTCTGAGTGTTACACTGCCTTATGCATTGCATTTTTAATTATTTTGCATTATTGCTGGAACTATAACAAGTGGCACTAACATCTATACAGACAAATGTATTGGGACACATTGAATTGAGGTGATCTGGTCTTAAGAGGGGGCTAGTCTACAAAATGACAATCACTAAAGTCATAATATAATTTCCCATTCCAATAAATGTTTTTATTTCATCTTTAGGCTTAATTTCATATCCATTGCCATCTACACCTACAAAATGCTCCAGAATTTGTTTCTATTGTTTCTACCTAATTTTGCTCAACATTGAATATTGTTTTAAATGTTCTGCCTGTAGATTTCTCCATAAATAATCATATTAAACTGCAAGTAAAGATTTAGTTTCATTGGCTCTCAGTCAAGAGGAAAAAACAGCCTTTATATACTCAACAGAGATATTAATTTGAAATTCATCAAAATAGTTACAGACAAGAACTGACATGAACATTTTTATCATGATAATATTTCAAATAAGCAGGAATGGGAAGTGCTATAAACTGTAGGTGTGATTTGTCCACACATTTTTGTCAGTTTAGTATATTTCATGTACTCTTAGTGAAACTAGGAAAATCACTGAAAACTACTGCTTACCTGGGGGAAAATGAGAGAGCACCAAAAGAACATTTAAGTAAATGTATTAGCTTTAGCGCAAACCATGAGGAAGCTTTGCTGAATGGATTGGATCTAAGGAAAAAAGTAATACACTGGAAAAAATCTAAATCTTACCAAGTGTATTTTTCTCATTTCTAGTCCAAATATCTCATCACACTTAAAATA
>JAPQRP010000005.1:5367871-5387439 GCA_037367295.1 Apogon hyalosoma
TTAACATTTATTTGCAACATAGTATAGCAAACTATTACATGATCAAAAACAAATTAATTTTAGCAAAAAAAAAAAAAAATGTCTGGGGTCGCCAGTTATTTGTGATGTTAAAATGGGGTCACGAACCAAAAAATGTTGGGAACCACTGACTTAACCCAACCACCCCCAAAACAGACAATGCTAACATGATGACTATATTTCCAGCAGCTTAGATGATTCTCAGTGGGCAGTTACACTTTGTGCTCGTTAAAAAAATTACATGGTTACTGGATCACTTTATCTAGTGTTGGAATCTTTAATCAGTCAGTTTCAAGAAATAAGTGCAGCTATGTAAATGATGATTACCCACACTGAAGTGCTTCACAGTGGCCTGTCCACTGCAAGATTTTGACAACTGGTTTGAAGATAAAAACCAAATGATACAGTTTGCATTTCTATCACTTACATTTATTGTGTTTTTATTAAGCCCATTATAGCAGTTAAAACCCACATATAACTCATGAAGGGTCACAGACTGTTGTGGGGATTTAAGTGCCAGCTTCAGCAGAGATAAATTAACAAGGCTGCTGTCTGCCCACACAGAAACGCACACAATCTCTGTGGTACTCATGATGCATTAAAAAGAGTGTCCGAGGGCTGATGACAAACTGCCCTCAAGATTTACCGCCATGGTGAGATCGCAGACTGGCTCCTGCAGAGGCTGAAAGGAGACTCATGCAACAACAGGGTACGAGAGGAAATGAAGAAATGTGTGTTACATGAGAAGATTTTAGATGATCGCAGTGACAACAGTTAATGAGTGCATCATATTGTGTGTTCCTGACATCATGACTAATTTCATGTTAAATAGATAGGACGATAACGCATAAAGAAAACGACCCCTTGGTTTACAGAGATACCATGACTGACACACATAGGAGTGTAAGACAAGAGGGAGACTTGACCACATAGATAAAGTGTTGTCTAGTTAATGAGATGAGGGGCTGGGAAAACTAATACGCTTGCACAGAAACAGCCAGTGGAAGCACTTTTATTATGAGTCCATTTCATGCACTTTCGTACTCTTGACCAAAGAAGTCAGATCTGTTTTTTGGGTTTTAAATACACCTACCTCCTTCTTATGAGGCGTGCTATTCTGAATGGGAAACCTGACTTTCTGACTGACAGAATAAGGCATAGAGGTCTACAACATAATCATGGCACCAGACAGGTCACCATGGGTCACCTTGAACTTCCCAAACCAAAAACCAATCAACTGAAAAATTCTGTCTTTTACAGGGCCTCCAGTCTGTGGAATAAGTTACCTTCATACATCAAACACATGAAAAGCTTATATTCATTCAAAAAAACACTCAAACAGGAACTACTCAAGGAAATAATGTAATGCAAATGATTGTTTTGATTCTTGGATTTCCAAGTTGCTTGAAAAAGTAAAAATTTAAATGTTTTAAGGTTTATGTGATGTGATGAAATGTTCAGCTTGCTGACAATAACAATAAATTGTAAACTTGTTTTTATTTATGTTTGTATTTTGTAACTGTATTTGTATTTTAACGGACCCCAGGAAGAGTAGCAACCACTATGGTAGAAGCTAATGGGGATCCGTACAAACAATAAACAATAAACCTAGAAAAGTGCTATATGAATCCAAACTATTATTATTTTTAGTGCTGTCAAATGATTTCTTTTTTTTTTAAATTAGATTAAGCACAGGGTTGCTGTGGATTAATTGTGATTAATCACAATTAAATATCATTCGTGTTTAATCTATAATAATTGTGTTTCATTTTGCATGAGCAAACAGACTCAAGAAAAAGGGGATATGTGTGCACTTAACGTGTTTATTAAACACCTTCAACAGTTTCAGCAAAACAACTTGAAACAAAACTGGAAACAACTGTTCTTTCTTGTTTTTTTTGCCCTCATATTTCCATCCAGAGGGCCAACGTGCTGTTTAGCGTCTTCCATCTTTATGGGTTGGTTCTACTGCCTGTCACTACCGGATTAACTGCCCATTTATTCTTGCATGATGCCAACTCTACTTGGACAAACTGCCCCAAATGCATTGCCAGAGACATTCAGAGTCATTCTGTGCTGCAGATGGGTTAATTGCATGACATTTTTTAATCAGATTAATCATGATGATGGATTAATCCTCATTAACGTGTTAATTTTGACAGCCCTAATTATTATTATTATTATTATTTGCTGGAATAAAGAATGTGTGCTCCTTTGTCCTGATCTTTCTGAGAGAGAAAGATAATGCAAATGCATGCATTTCTTTTTGTTTATCTTTCATTTAAAGGTGCAGTGTGCAAGATTAACAGATGCTTGTGTGCTTATGTGAAGTTTGTGTTTAAAGCTTAGGACAGGACTAGTATTACCTGTGAAGCTCTAGTAATTTATATTAACAGTGGTCTTAATAGTGATCTTAATCCCATGCAAATCAGCCATGTCTGTAACTTGTAAAGTAAAAATTATGCTGCAAATGACTTAGTTTATTATTGCAAATGCAGACGTACTGCGATTAGTATTAGTTCCATGTGAATCAACATCTCTATAATTTGATGGGATCTGCACATTTTTCATTTGCTACATGGATTTATTCCACCTCCTGGTTGAGGATAATGGAGACTGAACCGGTGATGATAAATCAAAGTTTTAGGTGGAATTCTAAGAGGTTCATGTCACAGTATAGCAAGGATGTTCATTTCACTGTTAATTTCCAAATCAGCTGAGGTCCACGGGTTATACTAGTCCTGTGCAAATAGGGTTGTCGTCTGTTTTGCGCTGTGAAATGGCTGTCCTCTGACACTGGCTAACTCTATTTCTGTGGAGTATGTTTACGTAGAGGACTTGGGTTTGTGCTTTTCAGCTTTACAATGGCAAGAGTCTGCAACACTAGCTACTGTTAGCTTAAAAATGACTTTGCCGAAGTCAACAAATGACTCCCGACACAAAGTTCACTCAAGCAAACAAGCAAATTTAATATATTGAACCTTTACCTCAGGAGAGGCTCCAACCCCATGACTCTAAAATTCCTGTAGTCTACCATTTGCTCGCTTAAGAATTGAAAAGTGTAGCATCTATTTTTCATCACACATTACCATCTTTGCCTGTAGAAACCTCAGTCTAATGAGTGCCGTCCGTGTTCCAGAGCTGAGCCGGTAATTTAGCATGCTGTATTATTAATCAGTGTCTCTGTGTGATTTTGCAGCAATTTGAACGCTTATTTCCTCTATAATGCTTCAGGGGTCGGGGTAATGAGTCTTTCTCCTAATGACTCTAGCAGTTGACGAAGAAGACACGACAGACGCTTACGGAATCAAAGGTTCATCTGGTAGGATGAGTGTAGGGCAGTGTGTGTGTGTGTGTGTTAAGGATGTGTCCACTGAGACAGAACAGCGCTCTCCTCGAAAGTCTTGTGTGATCAAAGAAAGCGGCGTCAGGAAGGAGACAGAGAGCATGAAAGACATAGACTGAAATCAAGAGGAGAGACGCGGCAGGAGGATTCAGATGCACAACACCAGAGGAAGCTGACACAACTCACCAGTTCCCACATGTGGCTGTTTGTCATTCTGTCTGACACACTGTGATTGTCGCTGGTGTAATTATCTCTTTGTCCAAGTCTCTCGTCGTGACTGTAATCATGTTTGTATCTGTGTCTGGGTCAGCTTTCTCTGGTTATCTTGCATCTTGCCAACCTGCCTGCATGTCGCTTCTGTCTTTACTCTGTACCTTTTCATCTTTTTTCGTTAAATCCAGCTAGGGCTGCACGATTCATCAATTTTAAATCAAAATCAGATTATTTAATTAGGATGATGTTTAAAAAAGGGTAATCGTCAAATCAAATGTCATCTCTTTCATGCCTCCGGGCTACCGAAGGCTCCTCCTCCTAACTGTGAGAGCGGTCTCCACAGTCTTTGGTCTCCACATACCAGTACACAAATGGTGTTTGCTAAGGAGAGTGAGAAGTTTATGGCTAAAAATAGCAAGAGCAAGTCAGTTGTGTGGAATTGGTACAGTTTCGAAGTTTCCGATGAAGACCAAACCATTCCCCGCTGCAAACTCTGCCTGAAGGTGGTATGTGTCAAAGACAGCAGCACAACCAACTTATTTCAGCTCCTCAAACATCATCACACGCCAGAGTGGGAGCAGTGTGTTGCATTGCGGGCTGCACACGAATACGGCATGCCGGCTTTTGTTGTCTTTTGTAGTTTTACCCAAAAATTGAAATTGAAAATAAAGTCTTTAAAGGAAAAAAAATCGGGATTTTATTTTTGGCCAAAATTGTGCAGCCTTACATCCAGCCTTTTTGTTGTTTTCTTTACCTCCCTTTTTTTCTATGCCCATACATTTTTATACCGGTCTGATGATGGAGATGCAGTATCTAGAAACCTGCAAACTCCTAGAATCAGTTTCATTGCATAAAGAATGACTTATTTGTCAGTTCATTAAATCTGCATGGTATTTTTCAAGCTTAAATGCTGAATATTCACCAATCATAACCTCTGAAGTAAGGACTCTTGTTTTCCTCTTTGGATGGTTGATAGAAGTAGTATTTAGGCATCAGATTGGCCTCAAGCAAAAAAGGGGTTTGTAATGCTTCAACCATCTTTTGATATTTTAATGACTGATTAAATAATACTTAATTTTTGACAAATTAATCCCTATTGTCTGAGCTAAAAATCCCTATTTTAGTCTGGCGTTGAAGGATTTTTTTAATTAGACAAAAGTAGTTATTACACTAACTGGCCACTTTATTAAGTACACCTTGCTAGTACCAGGTATACTTAATATTCTGGCTGTTCAGTTTCTATACTGAGATCCTCTGCAGACAGTTGTAACAGGTGTTTTTTTAGTTACTGTTGCTTTTCAACTCAAACCAATCTGATGATTCTCCCCTGACCTGTGGCACCAGCAGAGCCTTTTCACCCAGAGAACTGTTACTCACTGGATATTTTCTCTTTTTTGGAACAAAAACAACCCTGAGATGCCATGGACAAAGTCACTTATGTTTCTTGCCCACTCTGATGCTTGGTTTCAGCTCCAGCAGATCATTTTGACCTTGTCTATATGGATAAATGCACTGATTTGCTACCGGTTAGATATTTGCATTAAAGTGCTACAAAACAGATATATCTATTATAGTGGCAGACAAGTGAAGTATCCTATAGAATTGAATTTAATTCAGTTACATTTATTTGAGATAAATCTGAACACTCTGATCGTTTTTGGTGAAGTTAAATCTATAGTCACAAATCACTCATGTTCTTGACATGGGCAGAACGGTGGTGCAGAGGTTAGCACTGTCACCTCACAGCAAGAACGTCCAGAGTTTGATTCCAGCACCAGGAAGCTTTTTGTGTGAAGTTTGCATATTCTCCCCATGTTTGCGTGAGATACACAATCCAAAAGCATGCACTAGTAGGTGAATTGGTCATAGGTATGAATGTGAGAGTGACTGGTTGTTTGTCTCTATATGTCCAGGTCGTTATTGAAAATAAGAATCAGTTCTCCACTAACTTACCCAGTGGAAGGAAGGAAGGAAGGAAGGAAGAAAGGAAGGAAGAAAGGAAGGAAGAAAGAAAGAGTTCAATATTTTTTGTGTTATCATTTTGATGACATATTTTTTTGGACCTTTCAGTCTGTTTTATGTCACCTTATCTATGACACCCTTGCAAATCAGATCCAACCCTCAATGATTTTCGTCTTAAGTAAAGTAATATATTTCTTGTCAGACCTTGTCTTATACCTGCAGAGAGGCTGAGGAGATATTAATGCATAAGAAGATGTTTGCTTTGGAACACAGTATTTTTATTACATAGCCTGAGGCAGCGCTGCAGGTGAAACTTACTCATCAATGCAGACAGGCAGACTGTCATATCTGACATTGTTTCTTTTTCTGTAGCTCTGTTTGTCTATGGAATAACATCCACAGACTCCTCTCATCTGTTCCCATGAGTAATTTAGGCGAAACACACAAAACACTACATCGGAAAACAGGACAAGCGGAGGCATCAACCCTCACTGTGTTTTTTTCCACTTTTCTTCCTCTTTCTTTCCTCTTTTTAAATTTAATCCTGAAACAAAAGGCTGATCATCACCACTGGGGGCATCATTATTATAAAAACAGAATCTATTATGATTACTTAACTCAAGAATGTTAATAATGACATGAAGAAGAAACCATAACTTCACTCCTGTGTAGATCAGTCAGGAAATAATATTCACCCCAGATTAAAAAAAAAGGCAAATGTGGAAAACCTCCGTCTTTATATAGGAACAGATTTCCATACCCAGATTGCAGATGCATCGTACTTTAAGAATAGAGCCACTCGTGCATTTTATGGCATTACGTCTGTCTCTAATGACAAGATACTGACATTTATCAAATTAACTGCTGTCAAGTGCCTGTACAGTCGCGGGAGGATTACTGCAGAAACAGTGTTCAGGTTCATTTGCCGGGATGTCTATCGCCCCCAGCGATGCCACAGCCGAGGCTTCACTTTAATTTCCACAGCTTTCCACTTTCCCTCTTCCACCAGCCTCCGCCGCTCTTCTGTACTAAATTGTCTCTAAATTGGATACTTAAGGGGATGGAGTAACTCAAGAGTAGGGGTGTCCTCTTGTTTTCTTTTTCTTTCCATGCCCTAAATCTCACCCCACCTGCCTTTTTCATCACAGATATAAACACAACTTTATGGCACTTTATATGTTTAACACCATTTTCAAGGGGTAGGAATGAAAATTGCAGTATTAGGATGAGAAATTGCAGGAAGTCACATACACGTGAAGACAGGAGATGCAGCGTATTTATCACCAGAATCCAGACCTGGCTTCTTCAGTGAGCTTAGCCCTTCCAAATCCACTCTGCCCCACCAGCACACTGTATATAAATCAGATGTATGGGGGAGAGTGGGGGGAAGCCATTAAAACACACCATTTCGATCTTTGATTACACTTGCTGCCAAATAGCTGGATTAAAAAAAGAGGGAGCGTTGTGATGTAGTAGGATCCTGTGGGGCAGGGTAGGGCATTAAGGTAAATGTATTTGTAATGTGTGTGTGTGTGTGTGTGTGTGTGTGTGTGAGAGAGAGAGAGAGAAAGAGCTTGTGTTATATTGGCAGTGTTAGGATGACTAGCCTCCTTCCAGAGTTCAATAAAGGCGTCAGCAGCCGGGGCAGATTTATGACAGCCATACTGAGCAGAGAGCATGATGGGGGATGGAGAGGCAGCTCTCACAACTGAGGATATCTTATATGTGTCCTTTGAGAGTCACTCCCTCTGTCTCTCTCCAATTTCATGGCTCCCAGTCTGTCACATTGTCTCCGTCTTCCCTCTCATCATTGTTATTTATAATTTTCTCCCATGGAGGAGAAATCTTGACAATTATTTTTCTGTCAACACTTGCCCTTTTCCTCTCCTTACTTTACTTTTACTCCTTCTGAACCACACATACCGTTCAAAGGACTGCAGAAACAATTGTTCCTCTTTTTGGTCTGTTGGCCACAGCTCTCTTTAACTCAATTAATGTCAGACAAACCTTGTAATTCCTTTCATGACTGAGAATGAGTAAGGAGCATTGACGCTTGGCTCATTCATCTATTCAGGCTTTTCTACTGTTCTATTCTGAGACCAAGACAAGGAAAGTGAGAAACAACCAAGAGGAGAGAGAATAAAAGTATAGATTAGTATTTGATTAAAAAATGTATGTGAGTGAAAGAGTTGATGAGATGTTTAGCTGTTTGTAATGTTTAAGTCTGAAACTCTCAGCGGTCCTCTGCCAAAGTTACATAGTCTTGTAATTCAGTCAGTGGTTGTGCAGACATCGTTGTAGGTGGTGTGTAAAAATTTAATTGTAATATTTAAGCTCAAGCACGTCCAACAACCCATGCACACATGTAATATATGTGCATATACAATAAAGAATTTCCAGATACAAAAACATCACTCCTCCATGGGAGTGGTTTAAACTTGAAGTAAAACCCACATATGTCTTGACCCTATATTTAATACATCTACGTACATTCTATTAATTATGCTATGGTTATTTCACATTTGCATGAATGAGCTTATGTCATCATATGTCCAGAGAATGTATGTATATATTAATGAAAAATTAACTCATAGGAAAAATTTAAGGTCTGTCTACATGTGACTTGTACTTTGTGTTATACATTACATTTTTGTACAGAAAGTGTTAGAATTAAAAAATCGGTAATGTTTCCAAGCTGATGGTACAGTTATCAGAGGTTGAGTGGTAATCTGAAAACTGTATTAACAACTGAGTTGAACGACAGGAGCTGCCAAGAAAAATGACGATCATATAATTGACCCTTCACTAAGCCCGCTCCCCTTAGTTACTGTTGCTATGCTTGTCAGGCTTCAGCACTCTGCGTGTCGGATGTGATCAGAAAGATATTCCAAAGCAAACAATTAGAAATGTGTGTATTAACGGTTATAAATAGGACAGAGAGGTGCGTGGAACAGATGGTTATTATTATGTAATAACATAATAACACAGGTTCTCAGATGTCATTAAAGTAAAGTGTGCACAACATTATTTTTAGTCTGTTTGTGTCCATCTTCAGTAAATTCTGAATCAGTTTGTATGTAGTTGTAAATAACATGCTCTCCAAAACTTAGTTGTGGGCTAAGCATCAGAAGAGAAACTAAAATATATCTGTTGTTAAGTAAGATGGTCATTTACCACTAAAGTTCGTCTCATTTATTGAAATGATTTACTTCAGCAGATGCAAACAGTTCCTCTGTCCAGTACCAAAGCCCAGGCCTTGTATTTTATAGGACATCCCATCAACGGATCAGCGCCACATGACACCCTGATACCTTGATATCCCTGCCCTGCCTGTGATATTGTTTTGGAAAGACCCGTGTGTTGCCATGGTAGCGTAGCACCAGCTATTCCCAGTATGAAGTACTTTTCCACCTGCAGCAGGAAAAAGACCTGTTCCCCTCCCAAACACTGTTTCCATGTAAACATTTTACAGGGTGTGTGTGTCTGCGGAAGTGTGTGTATTTATGTGGGTGTTATACGTGTGTTTTATCTCTGCGCAGAGTTTGGTTTATTTTCCCAATAGCTGCAGGAAGAAATCAATGGATCAACTGTGTTTTGAACGTTAATGTAAGGCAAAGCTTTGTGCACATGAATGTGTGTTTCTTTGTGCTCTAGGCATGTGTGTTAGATTTTTGGTCATATTTTTAGTGTTCCCTTTCCAGAGCTGGGTTGTTTAGGAGGCAGTGAGGAACATGTAGGGGAGGGGGATGCTGTTCTAGGAGGGTGAAGAGGCCACAAATCAGCAGAAACACAAGATTTCTGTTCACAAGAAGGAGAGGAAGGAACGACGACGGGGCGACTGGTGGATGTATACAGAAAGGAAGAGTGTGACACGCAGTCGACATTAGAGCAGTGTTGGAGCTCGGTTGAGGTCACATGTAGACAGACTGAAGTCTTGTGTTTGACGACCGCACATTATGGCGGCCCATTAACAGAGTTGTAAAGTTCAGCCCCACCCCCCTTTGGAAACTACAGGTCAGGCACATACACATACTTAGCATGTACATTAAAAGTAATAATATGCTAAGATTGTTTGAAGATCCTGAAGGCCAAACTTTTGTAGCCCATTAGCAGCTAGTAACGATCTCAACAGATTTTATGTATTAGTCATGTTTTACTTCATTAGTTTTTTTTTTTTTTATTCTGAATCAAGTATTTGGTTATGGGTTGTAGCTTTTGCACCAGAAACACACCCCAGAAGACATTCACATCTCACCTGCAGTTATCATTATTATTCATGTTTGTGGTTTTAGGGTCATTAAATGTTCCTTTTTCAACCAAGAGGCGGTTAAAGACTAAAACTGTTGTGGATTTTTTTTTTTAGCCGTAGGGCTGTGTGGGCATTAAAAGGAATTCTCTACACACACAAATATGCCTGTACACACAGCCTGAGTGTGTTTCTAGTGACAGTGTTTTTCCAAAGCTGGGTGGTAAGAAGTCCTTGTAGTTATTCTAGCGTACTGGAGAAACAGCTGGACTGGGCATGTCATTTTTTTGAACTCCAAATATGCCACAGTGGTACACATTCATCTCCCACTCTGTGTTTGTCCCATGCACACTCTGCATTTAGACAAGTAGCAAATTATTTCCCAAAAAAGTGCTTTGACTTGATGTAGGGATGTGGAGGTTTTAAGTTGGCTTTCTAGTATAAAATATGTCGCTATTAACTTTTAAAGAAACCTATATCAGGTGACCTAAAGTGTAAAGTTCACTGTCTTAACAATATGACGGACAGAAGGAATAAATGTGTTATTGTATTTAATCAGCTAATTCTACAACATAGCACAAACACTAAAAAGCCCAAAAAAGAAAATCCCAGTCACACTCCAACTCACTCTCTTTAAACAAAAGAAACCAACAAAGCATTTGACTTCCTGATGAACGTGCTGAAATTCATCAGCGCTAAAGGTCACTGAGTAACTTTATTGCAATTTGGGGAGATTTAATTGTCGAAACTGAATGTAATAATCATAATCATGTTTTCATTAGGGTATAACCACCTGAACATAAGAATTTTCACAGGGATGTCCATGTAGCACTGGCAGGGTTCAACAGAAACGCTAGCTAATGGACCGGACATTTTTTGAACATATTTAAGGAGGACCTTTTTATGTTTTTTGTGAGCAGAATAAGATGTTCAATCTGCAACGTCATCACTAGATATCAACGAAGATTACAAGCAGAATGTTTAAAGGCTTTAAGCAAAACATTTTAAATATTTACAAAGAGACAGCCTTGCAGTTTTCTTGGATTGCTATGTCTTTATGTCTCCTATCCACAAAAAAAACATCTGTAATATTCAAGTTCAAGGAGAGCTTCTTCTTTAGAGTAACAGCATACAGACAGGAACAGAGCACCACAGACTGAGTGTGAATGAAGAATGTGTGGTACACTACTCAGTTTGGTTTGATACAAAGTTTGGCATGGTGGGAAGAGATTGTTTGCATACAGAAACACACACAGAGCCTCTATGTTGGTGCTGGCTGGCAGGGTGTCGCTGGTCGAAGCAGGCGCAGTGGGCAGCACCCGCCCACGGGCAGCAACGGCTACGCGAAGCAATCAGTGGGTGGGCTGAAGGTCAGACAGGCCCTGGACACACCAGCATTGTTCTTTCTATCATTTTCTGTTTTTTTTTTTCCTGCAACTCTATGACCTGTTTTTAAAGAGCATATGCCCGTGTATGTGCCGGTATAAACCAAAAACAAAACTTTGTAGTGGAAAAAAGGAACAAGAAAAGTGGGAGGTGTAAAGTGGGCATCCAGAATGAGTGGTTATGTGTGCGTGTCAGAGATATTTAATGTGTAGGTAATGCATTATGTATATTATTTGTGTGTATGTCATACTGTGGCAGAAAACTGGCTATTTACTATACAAAATATGTGCACTGAAGAGTACTGGTGGTTGTATTTGTGTTTGACTGTGACACTGGAAAGAGCCGTGGCATGTTATTAGTCTGAGTCAGCACTGATGAGGCCCTGCCAGCTCTCACAGAAACGCAGCTCTGTTGAATTTAGGAGTAGGAGGAGATGAGCAAAAGGTCTTCTGTGACATTCAGAGATGCATGATGTCTTCCCCTCAGTTGTTACACACCAAATTCCCTGAACCGCTGACTGTACTCTCTCCTCCCCCTGGAAGCTGTGCACTTGAACTCACCATAACATGTATAGCCGAAGCCACACCAAGCTGAATTTCAATGAAAAAAAACAACCTTTGTCTGTGTTAAATGAGCAGCGCCTATTGAAATTTTGTTTATTTGCAACCTTTTTTTCCTGTCTCTCCAACCCCACTTTGTAAAGGGCAGCACACATAATCATACGCAAAATCACTTTGTGCAGGCTGAGCTGTTATTTTCATGCAGAGAAAGTGATAGCGCCCACCATAGAAGCAGGTCAGATGGAGGTTTCTGAAAATTTCCCTGGAGATGTCACACTCAGTGTTCGAATGATTTGAACCTTGACCCAGTTTGTGGTTGGCCTTTTCAGGCGCTGCTGCTCGGAGCTTTTTGTTTTTGCATGAATTTATGTACAGAGATGCAGGGGGAACTCATTTTGTCTGCCCCAGTTTCTTGAACTGCATTAATTAGTATTCAAAGTTAAATTAACTTCTCAATGTAAGATGCTCCTCTGTGAGAATGAGGCTGGCAAATGTAAGATCCTGTACCATGTGAAAATATAAGCAAAATAAAATGAATTCAATGTGTATTTGATCATTATTTTATAAGTCATGATTTTCCTATTCATTTTGGTGGCTTTGGAGTTTCAGACGGAATTATTTGCAAATATTTGAGGCTTTGGTGTGCCATTTATGAAGGATCAGAGGTTGATTTTCTAGTCACTGCAACAAGATGACGACTAACCATAAGTAGTAACCTATTGATGTACTTTAATTCACAGATCACACTAACCATTATAAACAGAGAAAAGTTTTATATGCCAGTTTAGTTTCATTTTGCATGTGTCACTTGACTTCTTGAGAGTTTAGATTTGCAAATTTTGAAGTTATTCCCAACACTTTGAGTTTTCACCTTTCAAGCATAGTTGTAATTTGTCTTTTCAGTGTCAGTACTGGTAACATTATACGAGAACTGTGACACACAAAACTGTCACGAAGATTAAATATCCTTGTCTGAAAATAACTGTTAATTAATGATGATGCATAGAATATAATGTTTGATACACTGCAAAAATCTAAATCTTACCAAATGTATTTTTCTCATTTCTAGTCAAAATATCTTATCACACTTAAAATTAGACATAATCACCTAAAGAGGAACTTTTCAGTGAGATATAAGAACTTATTTTTTAGATAGTAGATCTGGAAAATCTTATTTCAAGAAATCTTACAAAGATAATGTTCACTTGTTCCATTGGCCGATTTTTTTTTTGCTTGAATCGAGCAAAAAAAGTCTTGAATTAAGGAAAAAAAAAAACAAAAAAAAAAAAACTATTTCTTATTCCATGGGCATATTTGGTATTTATAAGGTAATGCATATAAAAATGTGCACCTTTTGATTTCTGACTTGGTACAATACTGTGCCACTAATTATATGGGTGTGTCACTGTTTCTTCTGATTGTTGTCATGAGGAAAAACTTAACCAAGGCTTTTGTCTCCTCACAGATGGTCATTACACCGGGACCCCTCCCTCCTATGGTTATGATGCCGACCGAGCAGAGGAGCAGCGGAGACACCACGACATCTTACCGTACATCGATGACTCACCTTCGTCTTCACCGCACCTCAGCTCCAAGAGCCGCAGCAGTCGGGACACTCTGTCTTCAGGATCTTTGGAGTCATCCAAGTCGGTCAGTGTGCCAACCCACACTCTCTTACTGCTGCTGTTAATTTAGGAGAGCACTTATTGATCCATAATACAGTGGTATGCATCATAGACAACCACTAAGTGTAACAGAGAACTGAGCCAAAAGGGAAACTTGTGGATTTAGTGTCTGTTTCTACCCTGTTGAACTGGTGGGGAGTAACCAAAAGAACTAGATGATGGATACAAAGGTCAGAAATCAGCTGTCTTTGACAGAAGTCTGAGCTCCACTTTAAGTGTACTTCAGATGCAAGATTCATGACAAGATGTAATCATTTTAAGATGTTAAAAGGAAAAGCTGCAGGAATGTGAACTGGCCCATCTTAGGTAGACTCAAGCTGGTTAGTGGTGGAATGTAACAAAGTAAAAGTACTTTGTTACTGTACTTAAGTACATTTTTTATGCATCTGTGCTTTACTTAAGTAAATGTATAGAGGGGTACTTTTTACTTTTAGTTCACTATATTTTAGAATGGGTATCTGTACTTTCTACTCCACTACTTTTCCAGTTGTGTTTGAATTACACGCTACTTTTGTTTTCTTCTTCTTTTTGTAAAATGATTGTGCAACTGTAATGACCGTAATCCAGCTGTAGAGGTACAGCTGGATTGATCTTCTCTCCCAAAAGAGCATGACTCAATTAAAAAAACTTTGGAAATCAACTCCTTTTGAAGTTGAATCATAAATACTGGTAATATTCACATTTACAAATGTCTGGCCTGTTGAGCTGATTACTGTGCCAGAAGATTCTGTTTATTGTGGGTCCTCTTTACAGTTTGAGACCAGAGCTTGTTATATTTCTGTTTACTGTGCTCAGTACTAAATAAGTTGAGCTGTCAGTTATAATGCTTGGTCTTTTTTTTTTTTTGTATATTTAACAAATGTTCAATTCCATCACTTTTAATCAATATTTACTTTATTAAGTATAATGGTTGAATGTGGATCAAATACTTTTACTTTTTAAGTACATTTTAAAATGAGTACTTTTGTACTTTTACTTAAGTAGATTTTTCCCTGGATACTTTTACTTTTAAGTAATTTTTTTGCCCCTGTATCTGTACTTTTACTTAAGTAAAGAAAAGTGAGTACTTCATGCACCACTGCTGATTGTGTTGAAAATGAGTGAAAATCCTGCAGTCGGAGCCAAAGTTAAGACAGCTGCTGCTACAGAACATATGCATCATCTTGTCTAGTTGCATTGCTTTGGACTGGTGGGTTTTCAGAGTGTTGCAGAAGTTTTCAATTTGTTGCAAATGAGCTTTAGACAACTGAGCTCAAGTTGCAGCTCCTCTGTATCAAGAGGAACAGACTGAGGTAGTTTAGACATGTTCAATGGAGAACTCATGGAAGACCCAGGACGTGCTGGAAATGTTGATTCTCTCCACAGAAGATCTGGTAGAGGAAGGTCCTGGCAGCACTGCTTAGACATGGATCAGATAAATGGTCAAAGATGGATGGATGGGTGGATGAATATGTAATACTTACACACAACAAACATGAATGGATAGCAATAGGTGCCAATACTTACTTTGACCTCAATACACTGCAGGAAGTGGGCTAATCTATTCTTAGAGCAATCCTGCTCTATCAAATCTGTCAATTGATGAAAAATCAAATCTTTCATTATGGTGGGATTGATAAAGGACAATATCTCCTGTCTCATAACCCCAGGAGCAGTCATCCAGTGAAGAAGCTCATCCCCTTTAAGAGTCAGGCTTTTTCTCATCCAGGGTATTAGGCAGAATTACCTATCACCTCCATCAGCCCATCACTGCCTTCATCCTCTTACCCTCCCTGCTTCGCTCTTTCTTGTCTGAGGAGAAAAAGCCAGTGATCTATGACGTCTGGAGCTCCTCAAAGGTTACCATGGAGAGGATACACACATGCACATGTGCACTCAAGCACACACATATAACCCTAGAGTCAGCAAAGATGAAAATGAAAAGGCTACAGCCAGAATATATTAGCGTTTACTCCTAATGTAATTTTTAAATTTTTATTTTCTGATCGTTATTTGCATATTACATGAAATATGTGCAAAAAGATGTAGTAGAAGGTAGACTAAATGTTCTTGAAAGTAAAAGTTTATTTGTAGAGCACACTTCATATACAAAGGTAAATCCGTGTGCTTTCATAAGAAAGGTTGAAAATATAGATATATGAAAAAAATACAGCTAAATGAAAGAAAATTACACAGAAAAAATGTATCAAAAGTACAGTATTAGATAATTGCAGTGCAGTTACAGTAATATGTATATGTTTTAGCGCTCAATCATAGTCACATGAAAAGAGAAATGTTGGTAAAATACTTTTAAATGTAATGTATTTAAATGCCTAGTGTTGGTGTTAAGCATTCCCTGGCTTTATGCTCTATCATCATTAAAATCCTTATGAAATAATGGTTGCTTTCACATTTGACATTTTCTCCTCCAGCAGATGAACATGCTGCAGCCATATGTTTAATCAGGACAGAGAGGCATCATGGGAGAGTGTAATGGGCTAATACTGCCCCTCTCCAGCGTGCCCTTGTAGGAAGTAATAGCATCAGTGGTCATGGAGCAATATCCACCCCCTCACTATACACTCACCGTCTTCACTTGAGACTGAACGCCTGTCAATCTGATTGATGGCATGAATCTGCCAATAAATGATGAGTCCCTTAACTCCATCCAACCTTTGACCTGTAGGCTTGGTTTGCAGAGATTTTCATTTATACACATGCACTGATGCACACTCACACATATTACATAGTGCTTGAGGTTGCACATCCGCTCCTCTGTAAAACCACACATACATCATTTTTTATTAGTGTCACTGTAGAGTTGCTGATGAAGAGATTGAAAGAGTTTTGTACGGCAAACTCTCACATTTAGAAGCAGAATCCATGTGTGTTCACTGGACAACTCGCAAAACAATAATAACAATTGTCAGTAGGGTGAACAGATCCTAACAAACCAAATATGATGCCAAGTGTATGTGTGTGAGAGCCACTGCTTATACTGAAAGGTAGTTCTACATTTTGATATAATGTCTACAGTATGTTAGTTAAAAAATAAAACACACACAATATTAGTGTGTAGGTACAGGGTAGGCACTCAGCAAGAGACGACAAATGCATTTTATTTCAACAACTGTGCAACTTTCCCAAAGAAAATACAACGTCCAATTCAAAGATTAAAAATGTTTGTATTGTAAATTCACTAGATGCATAGGATACACCGAGAAATGAGATACTGTTTCTCTCTCACCTTGCCATTAAATTCATATTTGAAAATAAAGAGGTAAGAATAAATAAGTGGTATAAAAGATAAACTTTAACTATGATAGAATATTAAACATATGAATCAAATCTATTTGCAATAGCAGTAGTAGTGCAATACAGTAACGGTTATAAGGTGAGGAGGTGCATAATGGAATAAAATAGCAGCAGATATGACAATATGCATAACTGCAAGCACAGTTCTTATGATCCTATGTGTTAGTCTCATGAAGTGCCCTTCACAATCCTGGTTATCATCTAAATATCTCCATAAAGGTAGGAATTGTGTATTTATTCAGTACATTGTTGGGTCAGTTTTGCAGAATAGGACTGAGGTGAAATGACTTAGTGCATCTTAAACACACACTGACTCCAATTCTCATCTCCACGGTGTCATAAGTTTCAATAAAAATACCCATAATTGACGCCAGTGTATCGACAACAGTCCAATAACCTTCATGCGTGTGCTTAGATCTGGCAAAAGTCGTATCCGATGGTCAGTTAAATATATTATAAAACCATTTAACAATTATCCCTTAAAAGCCAGACATTCTTTCAATAAATGCCATGGAAATGAAGTTAACATCGTCCTTGATTTGCCTTTGGACGGTCCCACTTGAGCCGACTCCTCCATCTGCTCGTCTAATTGATGAGTCAGAGTCCAGACCAGCTCCGATTGGCTGGATGGTTTCATGATGTCACTGTGATGAGTCATCACATAAGAAATAGTGCTGATTTAATTTTCTACAGCGGCTCTTGTTCTCTCATAATTCGACTCTTCATTGCACCCAGCAGAGTGAGCAGGGAGGTCACTGATCACACAAAGTATGACTACTGAGCTGTAGTATTTTTTACAGATGTTGTCACAAGGCTTAAACACGTCTTTGAAAAACCTAATGTGTTTATTCAGTCATTCTAGTGTTTGATTATGGATATATGCGAGTCATTCAGGGACGACCAGACTTTTTCTTTCTTTCTTTCTTTCTTTTTTTTTTTTTTTTTTTTTTACTTTGGAATTTCACTAAATTCACTGCTTTTTTTTCCTCTTTCCAGTCACTCTTGCTCCTTATTAAAATATTAAAATCCTATTTTTTTTTGCTGCCACACACTGTCTGATAACATATCTCAAGGTTAACATGAGAAGTAGGTCATTTGCATTCGTAGCCTATAGCAACTTCAGTGGATTAGGTGGCTTGGCTTTAAAGGTGTAATATGCAGTATTTCCACAGTGAAAAAGTGAAAAACTATGTGTCCACTTAAAAGTTCAATATAATATCCATCGTGATATCCAACAGTGAAGTTCCAGATTTCAACCAAAGGAATACTCCTGTGGGTGTTGCTAAAACATGAATGGCTCTCTTTGCAACATTTGCTTATAATGTAATAATATAGGTTAAATATGGAACACATGTTCATGTGCTTACCAGAAATTTGTGTTAGTTTGAACTGCAGATTTTTTTTTGATATTGAATGACTGTATTTTTAACCCATAAAGATCCAGTGCTACTTTTTTGGCAGTTCCTAAATGAATTTTTCTCTGTATTTAACCTTTTTTTTAAGTGATTATCACCGATCATTGTAGTATTCTCCTGCTTGTTTTGCATTTTTTCACTGTAAATCATGTTGTTTCTTATATTTAGTTCACTGATCATGAAGATGTTCATAAACGGTCAGATTAAAGTTTAGGGTTATTATATCAAAAACTGAGAAAACTCAAGAAAAAGTGACTTTTTCAGCAAAGATATCAATAACTGAACATAAAACAAGTGTGTCCGTCCACTGTCATTGATCCAACTCCATGGGTTTTAGTGGAGAATTAATGTTGTAGAAGATGACGGTGTTTCCACGTTCACTACGGAGCCGCTGAACATCCAGATAGGTCATATCTAATGACCATGAAAAGACGAAAAACTGCATTTTACACCAATTATTTACATGTATTGATAGAATTATTGGATCAATAGGTATTAAACATTTTACATGGTGGTTTTAGTCACCAATGGCTGTTTGGATCTTTATGGGTTAAGTTGTCATTCTACCACTTTGCATGTAATGACAAAGAGAGGAAAGTGAAAGAAGTTGATAAGTAAAGTTCCAGAAGAAAAAATTAAATTATCCAGCTCACATTAGTGCGTAAGTTAATGTCATCTGCCCAACTGGATCATTATGCTCTACCCTGATATAGAGTAAGGATTTCATGAGGTGTTTCAGACAACACAGTGGTGCAGTGGTTAGCACTGTTGCCTCACAGCAAGAAGGGTTCAATTCCAACACCAGCTGACAGGGGCGGACCTTTCTGTGTGGAGTTTGCATGTTCTCCCTGTGTTTGCGTGGGTTCTGTCTGGGTATTCTGGCTTCCTCCCACCATCCAAAGATATGCACTAGTAGGTTAATTGGTTAATCTAAATTGCCCATAGGTGTGAATGTGAGAGTGATTGGTTGTTCGTCTCTATATGTCAGCCCTGTGATGAGCTGGTGACATGTCCAGGGTGTACCCCACCTCCACCCATAAGTAGATGGGATAGGCTCCAACACCCCCCCACGACCCTCTCGAGGAAAAAGGGGTTCAGAAGATGAATGAATAAATGATGTTTCACATCTCCACATTTTTATTTTAGTCTTTTTATCTGTGCAGACCTGCTCAGGGTTAAATAAGATGATGATTTATGTCAATGCACAGTTGAACATGAAATGAAGGAATGCACTGCTGTAAATGGACCAGAACCTTAAACAAGTGTCTTAAACCATGTTTTAGAATCAGCGCTAGTTTTTCCATACAAACAAGGACTTTGTCTTCAGTTTATCTTTAGTTCTAAAATTATATAGAATATTGAAAGGTAGTCTACCTCCTTTGTGGTGGTAAACTGCAATGACCAATGCAGACAAAAAAAAATAAAAAATGCCAGAGTAAGGAC
>JAPQRP010000005.1:5417589-5428490 GCA_037367295.1 Apogon hyalosoma
TACCACAGTGCTTCAGTTTGAACATTTGACAGATAAACAGTACCACAGTGCTTCAGTTTCAGCTCACAGTTTGTCATGTCTTTTATGTATTGTGATCATCTCTCTCAACTCACCATATATTTTTTTTATTAGTAAGTTGTTGGGTTTTTTTTATCAGTTACTAGAAATTTTTGGCAACCCCATTTAAATTCCAGGCGACCCCATGTGGGGTCCTGACCCCAAGGTTGAAAAACACTGATATAAGTTGTAATGAACTGTAATTCTCTTTGGATATTTCCTCTCTTAACCAGACAAAAGCCCTCTTCTAAAGAATCTAAAGCTCTGCACATACTCATTAAACAGCTTGAATAAAATATGCAGCAAGATGGAATGAGAAACCTTTAATATGAAATCTCATGAAGAGTGAGATATTCACAGACATGTGTACAGTTAAGAGGTTCTTAAGTATTTGATATTCATGTCCGAGGCCTGTGTGTGTGTGTGTGTGTGTGTGTTGCAAACACAAAGCCTCTCTTCGCTGTACTGTACTTTCTCCTCCTTTGGCTTTTGTTCAGGAGAATTGATTGTCCTTTTGTTCGCTGTCGAGATGGATCACAGCGCTGGCAGGCAGCGTTTGGTGGACTTTTATTCAGCCATCCAGCTTCCTAAATCTGCTTTCATAGCCCGTGTTACACTGATCATTAATTACCCACCCCAGTACCGTACAGGTCTCACCAGCTGCTATGGCAACGGCCCAGCTGCAATGAGCGCCGTGTTGTAGCGGTGATCTGTGCCTTTAGCTGTTATATCCGACAGGTCATACACAGTGTCTGACAGGATTTAATCTCCTTTTCTACATATGAACCTGCATAGATTACACATCTCATGGCTGTTTTGTGACATTTTTAATTCCAGGAGTTAGTAGATATTGTGTCCATTGGTGCAACTTTATTTATGTCTTGTGTTTAGATTTTGTTAATGTAAAATTTGAACAAATTATGTGTATTACAGGTGTTTTTCAGGAGTTTTTAGAATTATATAATAACCTATGAACACATTCGAGGTACTTGTCTTCAGTCTTTCCATTTTATGCAAGGTTACACTTCTCTACATCTCATGGACAAATATTACTTTTTACTTCATTACAACTGCTCTTTTGTCAACTTACTTTAATTCTCATATCCTTCCTGAATGTTTGTGATAAACTTGAGGATGACTTGTTCCTTTTGGGTTGAGAAACTTCGTCTCTCACTTAAATTCTTGGTTCAAAAGAAAAAAAAAACCTTCTATTATTTGCTGGAAAGGGCATTCACACCTCGCTGAGACCAAAAGTTGGCAATAAAGATATCAGGAATTCACAGAACAGCAACAGTGATTTAGTAGTGTGACGTATAACTGTAGATGAAACTACCCAGCAGTATATAAAGTACAACAAATGGCACATTCAACAGCACCAGCAAAATGTAACATACATAGTAATGCAGCTGTAAAATTAATCCACATGTATTAGACAACTGTATTTACTTACTAATTAATTATTGATAATAATGTAATTATTTACACTTTAACTTGAGATCAGAAAATACTAAAAGTGGAGTGTTTACACAGTGTGGTACATAAAAATGTGTTCTTTTTTTTTGCATGGAAATAATGGAAAAATGACTTGACATGAAGGTGAAACATTCTTTCTGTAGTTTCAGGTCTTTGGGTAAATTCATTCAGTGCAATGAAGAGTAGCACTGTGGATCCTAATTTGGCTTAAAATAGATAAATTGAGTGGTGAGTCAAGAATAAGCCGTGAAAATGTTTTTTGAGTGTGTCTGGATTTGTCTCTATTACTCTAATGAACTGTTCTGTGATAGAGCTGAGGTGACTCATACTTGCAATCTCTATTTCTCTTCCACATAAGTTGGACTAGAAAGAAATATGTGATGTTTATCATAAATTTGTGACAAAAAATAATCTCATCTTGTGCAAACATTTCAATTACCCTTAATATAAAGTATCTACTTTAAAATCAATTTTTTGTGTGTTTACATTTTTTTTTCTCGCTCTTCAACAGGCGAGTCAGCTAGGAGTTTACCGAGCGTTTGTGGACAACTACGAGGTGGCTGTAGAGACGGCGGAGAAATGCTGCCAGGCCAACACACAGTTTGCTGAAATCTCTGAGGTGAGCATTTTGAGCATTGTAACACCTGTGGTTTATCTTTTTAAAGGCGATGCAAGGATTGTGACCTCATAATCAAAGGGATTTTAACCCCGCTCTGGGAAGGGGAGGCAAGGGGTATTGTTTTTGGTTCAGTTTGTTTGTTTCTTTCTTTGTTTGTCACTCTAGCAGCAAAACAGTTTGGGTTTATAGATTGCCAGTGACCAAGAAAAGATATGGTTACATTTTGGGAAAAGTAGGTCAAAGTAAAAATGTTGACCTACTTTTTTAAGTAGGTCAAAATTTAAATATTTTTTCTCCCATTTAGTTATAATGGGTGAAATTTTAAATGTCTATAAAAAAACAGCAATTTTGTTTCAATTTACTTCAAATTTCACACATATATAGATGCAGTTGATATGCTGACATCAGCACATGCATAGACATGATGACATCAGCTGGATCGATGCCAAAATAAGCAACAATACGTGCGAGGGGTGGGGTTTGTTGTGCCTGGAACTACTTGTTTCTTCTTTTTTTGCAACCTTTACCACTGCCAGTCATGTTATTAAGGCTTACATATCAGTAAATTATGCTCATTTGAGTTTATTTTGTTTCTCAAAAATACATAAATTAAAGATTTGACATTTTCTCTCTTGAGAAAGTTTTTCTGCCTTACACAGAATACAAGCATACTAACACACTGCTAGTATGCTAATATAATGCCACTCTCATACATGATCATCAGATGTGACTTTCAGAGCCTGATTTACCAACAACAGTGCTAATTAGAGAGGATGCAGTCTAGACAAAGCACTGAATTTTAGTGAAGAAGTTTGTGAGTGATTTACTAGCAGTCTGCAAAAATATGAACACAGACTTGGAGAGTTCCTTTTCATAGTGACCTGTAAATTAGCACAGAGTCAGATTACACATAGATACACCTAATAAAAGCACAGAAAACTTTCTAACTCAGGCACAGATTATTACTGTAATACAACAAACACAACTTAAGGTTTTAAGCATATGCAAGCAGCAACACAGACTAAAGGGAGGAAGCAGACAGGAGGGTTTTCAAATGTAAAACTGGAAGAGTTAGTGGATAAATACAACATGCTCTAAAATAGTACAAGAAAATACTTAGAAATCACAATGTCCAACTTGCTCACAAAGGCATATTAAGATACAACTGCAACTGAGTTAAAAACAGGAGGGGAAGGTGCATTCCATAGAGAAAATTAAAGAAGACGTCATGGCAGATGATGCAGAGACACATGGAGAAGTGACATTTGTAGTGATCATTGCACTATCCTATGTGGTGGGAGGGCAATTGTTTTTTTGTTTTTTTTTAATATATTAGTAACACAGAGGAAGCATTGCACACTGAAAAACACTTGGAAATGTCCTTAAAGTTTTTTGGGCGGTAGCCTCATGCCTCATGACTTTATGTGAAAGTAAAACCTGTGCATGCCTTCTAGTTGAGCTCCAGGGCAGTGTGGTAAATTTATGTCAGTGCACTCTTTTGTATAATGATCTCAGGACCAGGAACAACTCAGGCTTTAGTCGATCTGTTCTGGTATTGCCTTCGACTGTCAGTCCAAACATAAGTGGAGAAAATTCTCTGTTTTTTACCACCTCCTTTCTGTTCTCGGCAGAACCTCTGTCGTAGTGAAGTCAGGTTTTAATCAGTGTTAATTGTCAATCTTAAATAATGGCACAATTAGGAGCAAATCAGTCACAAACCCTAGGAATTCACTTTATGCAACTCGTTTAAATACGCTAATCCCCAAAATTTGGACTTGAAATGTGATCTTGTACAAACATATGTAACATTAGGTGAGACACAAAAGTAACTGTGACCATGCCATTCAGCACAAACTTTGTGTTGCACATTTTTAGTAAATCTTGACAGTCATTTTTAACATCAAACATGGCTTTCCATTGGCACAAACCATTAGTAAATCTGCCCCTTAATGAAAAGTAACAATCCTCTTTGAACGGCATAAATTCCAAGCTCCAAAGACAGATTTAAAGTCTCTGAAATCAGAAAACTTTCTCTACAATACACAAAAAGTATTCGGCTACTGTTAGTGAATGTGAAATTCACCTTGCTGTAGCACGGTGGGTCTTGACAGCACATCATTACAGGGAGGTATTAACACAAAGACTTGTGTAACGCTCCACATGTTTGCCCTGAACCTGCTGCTTCTGGCTTTGTGAGTCTGTGAAAGAAAGCCAGCGTTACCAAATTGCACAAAAGAATATAACAGACCTACAGCGCAGAGCCAAATTACATGTTATTAGAAAAGTTTCTGAGCGTTGTTGTAGAGAAGGAGCCTATTTGTCTTAGTAGTCTGATATACCGCACTTACAAAAATACTCCTCCATTATTCAACCACACAGCTTTTATCATTTCCCTGCATTATATTTGAGTATGCATGTGTGCATTTGTGTTAAAGGTTAATGCTTTTTGCAGTCTTTACAAAAAGAGCTCTCCACCTGGGCTTCCTCTCCCCTCGGACCAGCAGAATATGTGCTCTGTATCACCCACACATACTGCAGATGAGGCCTGACAGCTTTATAAATGTGTACATTTATCTTTTCCTAAACCACAGCTAAGCCACATGGTCACAACACTCATTTATTATGTCACAGATGTGATATGAATACACTTATTCATCCCTACTGGTATATGCTTGGAGCTTGTATGTAGTTAGATCTTACTTTTAAACTACTAAGCTACATGCACGTTTTTTTTTTTTTTAAACTGCCAACCTCAAAATAAACTTGGTGTATAATATGTTGAGCATCAGCAGTTTCATTCCTATGTCTTGGGGTTTGTTTTCAAAAATCTACATTTTTTTAAGCATGTGGCAGTTTCTGACGCATAATCAGTCTTCGTCTATGTTTTATGAAACTACCACTTAGCGTCAAGGCTGGTGTCTACACGTAGAATGGGGAATTCATCATCGAGGGTTGTTAATGACCCAAGTGATGATGCATAACTCTGGGTGTGTGTGTGTGTGTGTGTGTGTGGGGGGGGGGGGTTGAGGATGGCATAATTAATTTGGAAGTGGATGACCTCACAGCTACAGTAAGCGTAATAGCCATCTTGTGTTTTTACAGGGTTTAAAAGAGCTGTTTTTAAAAAGACATTTGCACCTCATTTTCTCTCCCACAGAACCTGAAAGTGAGGAGCCCAAAGGACAGCAAGGACCAGACAGCCAAGAACTCCCTAGAAGGTCAGTCACCTCCTGCTGGGTTTTACATCAACCATGGGACCATAATGGTTCATTTTAATTACATGAGCTATAACACTCACTACAATGCAACTGCTCAGTGCCAGTTCATTTTCATTACTGTACCCACTGTATGTGATGTGCTTCTTACTCACGATCATTAAAATTTGTGTGTTTACAGCTTTGTTATATAAACCAGTGGACAGAGTGACACGCAGCACACTGGTGTTACACGTAAGTAACCCAAGAAACACACGTTTTAGAAAATATGACCGCTAGCACTAACAGTGTTGAGCATTTTTAGTCTCTCTTTATTTTCACTTTTTTATTTGACTCAGCATGTTCCCTGTTTTCATCCCTAAACTGAGAATAAACCCAACACTAAAAGTGAGTATGAGATATGCTGACATCCTACAGATTATATTTTTGATGAAAAGATGTGTAAAAATGTCTCTAAAGGGAAAGTGGCACAAAAGACTTCATCATTCAGTGACCTTGTTTTAGTCTCCTCATACAGCTGTGCTGTTAGTTTAATATTTCATTGAATGTGGTCAGGGGTCAGTGCTTCACTGTAGGGGCTCTGGTGATTATGTAATTTTACAATTTTACTGCTTAGTTTACTTTGCAGCATCTAGTAAAAGTCACAACCCGGAGGCAAATGGCCAAAGGCTAAAAGCAGATGAGGAATGTAGTTACGTCAAAGCTGATGCTCAGTGTCTAATGTCTGTGCATTTATGTATCTGGATATGTTTGCTTCTGTTTAGAGGACTTTGTATTTGACTGTAAATATTTCTTACTCTGTTTTTGTAGGACTTGCTAAAGCACACACCTTCCAGCCACCCTGACCATCCTCTCCTGCAGGACGCTTTGCGGATCTCCCAGAACTTTTTGTCTAGTATCAATGAGGAGTCGACGCCACGGCGGCAGTCTATGACTGTCAAAAAAGGAGAGGTTAGTGTTCGAGATTTCCAAACAGTCACACAGAGAGGAGCGACAACCAGGAGCCCAGTTACATTTTAGTTTGTTAAACAGCTGGTATCAAGGTCAATATAGATCAATATGGACTGGTCTAGCATTGTCTGAGCTTTCTCCGCACTTCATTTTAGAGCCAGAACAGGCAAAATCTCTGGCTGAACCAATTAGCAATCTGGGATTGTTGGTAAAAATATGGCTTGTTTGTTTTGTCTTTTGTCTTTTGCATTTCTTTGCAAAATAGTAAGTGTACATAGAAGAAATGGAAGCACCTCTTTCATTACATTCTGATGTTGCAAGCAGTTAACTCTGCAGCATCTTCCCAGATGTTCTGATAAAGTGTTAAAACATGTCTGAAACAACAGGTAGTGAACACTGAATTATTATATCTCATCTGTGACAGAAAGACATCATAGCCATTTGATTATGGAAAACAATAACAGAATGTTCTGCATCTTCTACTCTGTTTATGAGTCATCTTTAATGTAACCTATGATGCCATCTACACAAACTAGATTATTTGCTCCAAACCAGTTAATGGAAACATACATAATTCACGTTTTCATTTGTGTGACTTTTCAAAAGTTCACTTCAAATGACCTTGAGATTTTAAAGAAAACACTAGTGACTGGGTATTCCCCCATCAAAGAAACTGTAGGAAGGGTTTTTAATGTATTTTAAATTATCAAATATTATGCCTAAAGAAATAAAACCTAATAAATTTGTCAGAATATGCCCTGGAATAGCTACTAGAGATGGCTGGGGAGAGGGAGGCCTGGGCTTAGGTTGCTGCTCTCACGACCTGGATAAGCAAAGGACGCCACTGGATGGATGCTACAAATCCCCCAGTATAGACTGTTCAAGGGTTCTAAGGGTTAAAAAAACAAAGACTGCAACTAGCTGTGGCCAATTAATGTCATTAAAAAAAAGAAAAGAAAAATGACAGTATTCACACAAACTACACTGAACAATACAACCTTAATAGAGTTGCAGGTAAAATTGTCTTAATTTTCCCTCCGTGACAAAGCTTTATGGTGTAAAAGAACAAAAAGGCTCTGCACAATACAAGACAGTGGTTTTGTGAATCATACTTGATGTTATTCTTTCATCCCAAATTGGTCAGCTTTCATAAATTAAAGCTTTTTTAGAACTCAAAAATAAACAGCAAAACTAAATAAAAATGAAAGCCAATCAACTATTTATTTCCTGAAGGTAACAATAAAGATACACATGGAACATTTCATAGCAATGAAACCTGCTAAACATGGGTCTTTTTTTTTTTTTTTTGCTTTTCCCTCTGTTCAGCTGAATGTTTTATCAGGTGGGACAGTGTCATCATCCGTCCATTTAAATGACCTTGACGCCACTGGCAAATGATTGTACAGGGGCCACCAATCTGCAGCCAAAGCACAGTCCATGCCCTTATATGGTCATAACAGGGTGATTCTCTGTTTGCTCTCCCTCTTCCGTGGTTTCCACCTCCCCTAACTCAAACACTCGCTCACAGCCGACCCCCCACTGTCTCTCGCTTCCCAGGAGATGACTTGATGCACATGAATGGATGCCACTTGATTGATAGCTTGCGTGACACTGCCGTACATAATGCCTTGTAATGAGCCACCGGCCTGCTCTGACTGGCAGACTCTGAGTTAATTATTCATAAATGGAGGGTGGGAGCAGGGGGAGCGAAAATGCTATGTCGGCTCCTCCCTCTGTTCGCAGGGGGGTCATTACCGCACCCTTTCCATAGACACACACAAACGCACACTTTCCTGCTCTCAGTTCCAAACACTGACTCTGTCTTTGCCTTTGAACGTATACACACATACATACACTCTCCCTTCCCATCCCAGGAGGCTCCAGTTCCCTCCCAGTCTGGCCAGACCTCCACACCAGCCATCAAATATTTATGATGGATACATGAAAGCAGCCAGCGGAAATCAATGAAGCTCATTATTTTGTGCCATAGTTTTAACAGTGTATAAAATGCCTCAGGTTTCTGTCTGTATATTTCACCTACTGAGCTACAATATGTAACGTGTTTCTGTCGTCAGAAGATTTGGAGAAGATGGTATTTGGTGCCTACTGGGCATGAAAGTACTTATGAATGGTTTTATGTTTAATCAAGAATAGTACTTCTTGGGTTTACGTGATGTGAGTCACCGCATACAGTGATGCAGTTGCTTGGACTGATTTCCTACACCATATTTTCATGTTCTCGGATACGTTTGATTATTAACATTAAACTCTTGGAGAGTTATTTGCACACAAAGCTCTGCAATATTTCTTTAAGTAGAGGTTAGACTGCTTCATGGCTTTCTAAAATGTCACTGTAATAACAATAATTTAGATCAGGGATAAGTTGAAAGCTGACAAACCATTTAATATCACCCCTAACAGTTCCACAAAAAAGGTAATCAAGTATTATGCATGTCTTTCATTTTAGTTAACACCAAATAAGTGATGAAATGAAAATCTATGCTGAAGTAATGAATACTTAACTAAATAAATCTAAATCACTGAACATGGAAGTCAATGTAACATCAAACTAAACATAAAAGTGTTCATATAAGGGGAGACCTTTGTCAGTTGAGCTGTTATTTTCCCTCTAAAATCAGTATTTCCAGGTTAGAGGCATGGTATAAACCCCCAGACACTATTGTACTAAGAGGGTCACTGGGTCAAAGGTGGGTATACCCTGGACGTATCACTAATTCATTCTATTAATATGTGAGTTGGAAATGTATTTTTTTTTTAATTCAATCATCCCATATTCTATAGTACCTATAAACAGTAGTAAGTAGTAACCAAACAGGCTCAGATAGAAACAAAGTGTTAATATGTGTGTGCCTACATTTTCATCAATTTAAGCTACACTCTAGAAATGAGGAAAAACAGGAAAGTCATAAAAATGTTATCACACTCTGAACCCTGGAAAATACATTTGTTAGTCTTTTGTTTGACAACCAGAAATAAATTAAAAGTCCATGTTGGCATTGTTTATAAATTAACTCCAAAAACACATCAACTGTTGAATTAATTATTGCAGAAAACATCATATTAATGTCTGCATTATAAAACTACATTTGTGACATAATGAGAGCGGCCTAGTTTAATCTGTCAGTGACTCTCATGATTAATTTAAGGCTATGCCATTTGGAGGAAACATGACAGACAGTTGTATGGTTCATGAGATCAGATAAGAAGACGACAGCAAAGCTCCTTAATGACCTGAAACATGGGGCCTATTGTCAAAAAACAAATCGCTCACAAATGAGGGAGTTGACTTTTGCCTTTTATGACTACACACTACCTGTAGTTTGTTCAGTGGAGGCATGTTGGAGCACAACAACACAAGTGGCCCCCGGGGGCCCCGGCCTGGCCAGATGGGGGGCCAGACAAACACTGCCTGCTTAATTAAAATGCAAATGGTGTCACTGCCTCCATTTGAATGCATGTCCTCTCTCTGCTTTGTTTGCCTTTGGGAAAGATGATGCTCGTGGTGTAAGTGTGTATTTGTGACAAAAAATGCACTTTATCACCACTTGAATCTGCATGTATGACGTTCCTTTACCCTGGTTTCTTTGAAGACACATCCATATATGAACACATAGTCCCTCATGTACAAAACACACAAATGCAGAGATGTCCCTCCGAGCATGTACTCTAAATATAAACATAGCTCGTTGGTAAATTCATGAAATGACTCGGGCTCATGCTCTCAGTGAGGTACTTCGAGGAGACAGTCAATATTTAATCTGGGTTGTGTCGTGCTCTGCCTCACGTCTTTCCACACTGGTTCTGCTGATGTTATGGTCAGCTATTACGAGAAATAGAGAAAGTCACATTTGTCTTAGTAGCTGCCGGATATTATGAAAATGTCATCTGATGCGCTGAGACAGCTGGTTTGTTAAAGATGTCTGTTTCCCAGTCTGTCAGCAAAGCAGCAACATAAGCACAATTTACATTTATCAGATTACGGTTTTCGCATCAAGCTTTAACTGGAATATGTGTCTGCATCCAAAGATAAAATAAGAACCAATAACTGAAGAAGAGAGTAGTGTCTGTAAGCATCCAATGTGGGTGGTGGACCTGTCTGTCACTCAAAAAACAGCATATGATTAAGAGAGAATACTGTAAAATAAGACAAGATGGGATTTCTATTCATATTGTTTATTTTAAGTTAGAACTTAACTGTTTTCATTGTGTGTCAGCTGGAGATTTGTGTAGGACGGGGCCATCCAATATGGGGCTAGTGGGACATTTTTGGCCAGTCCACTCTTTGTTTTAACCCATCACAGTGGCCACTAATGTTAGAACATTATCTTATTTAATTATCTTAGCATTATCTTAACCTTAGAATATTCATTTCCAATAAGTAAATAACTAAATGAATGAATAACTAAATGAACAATAAAATACATGCATGCATACAGACAGACATTAATAACTAAACAAAACTAGCCGTCGGAAGTGACGGCTACGGGGATATCCCTGAATGCCCCCAATCCTTAACCAGACAGCTATGATGTCATGATGTGAGGCATCCCCAGGTCATGACCTTT
>JAPQRP010000005.1:5441518-5456742 GCA_037367295.1 Apogon hyalosoma
CCCCCCACCCGGATGGAAATTTTGGAGGGGGTAAACTTAATTAAATTTTTGCTTAGCATTAGCTCACCTCTGACCCCTCCAACTCCCACAGCTCCACCCCTTTTGTCCAAACATAGTCACTTTGAACCCCCGAAAAAGCTACGGTCTCAGTCTACAGTTACACAGTCATGGGGAACCTTGTGCTTACAGCGTAAAGCTTTGACTGTGAGTTCAGACAACAGGTAGAAGGGTTCAAAGGGTTTCCTCCCGTCTGTGCAGTCCAGTCAGGTAATGATCAGTCGAGTTTCAAGACTCTTAAGCTACTGTAGTTTTACTCTTGCAGCTCTTTGCTGTTGGAGTTGATGTATTTCTTTGTGTTCTGGTGAGGGCTATAATTACAACATCTGACATGACTTTCTTTAAAAACAACCATTGTGTAATTGTTGCGAAAATGACTGATACGGAACTGGAATGTGACAGCATGTTACAGACAATAAACAACTGATGCTAAGTGGATATTAACCCTCAGACCTAGAACAACTTCTGTGGAAAGTTGTTCCTGCACTAATTCCTGCGCTAATTAAGTTAGCTTTTCCAACCTTGAGCATCATTCAGCATCAAGTGTCAAACATGTTTATCTGGTTCGTATATTGTCACAATTTTTTCTACAAATGGATGAATTTATCACAAAAACAAATAAATAAAACTGCTATAAAAATGTTTTAAAGTGCTACCCTTTGCAGACCCTTTAGGAAGTTTTTGTTCTTTTAGTTAAAAAGCAGATGTTTTAGATTTCCAGATGAATTACTGCCTATTTCTAACCTTTTGTAAGGGAGTAACAGCCATTTATTGACCCAAACAGAGGAATTATGATGAATCAATGCTGCACAATGTTCATTTTGGAGCCCCAGACATACTGTATATGATACTGTTAGAAAGCTGAGAAACTCCACTCTATTTTGCTTTATAAAGCATATGGGAAGGACTAGTATTGCAAAAGTTCTGGAAAATGTTGTGACACGACCATTTCAGCCACAGATGACAACCTTAATCTGGGGTTTGACAAATCCAATACTTTAACTTTTCAGATTTGAACCTCATACAGGAATCATTTGTACAAACACATTTATCCTTACATTGCACGTACAGATATTTTACAAAACATCCCTTTTTATCAGTTCTCATGTAAAATGTTCCCTTTGTAAGTAACCGATGGTCATGCAACCAGTTGGGGATTGGAATAATATGTGCATATATTTAAGAAATGTATTTAGAAAACAAAATACAGTATGAGTAATTAGAATACAGTTTATACAATATTCTTAAAGTCAGTGGAGTGAGAGAAGTTTTATTTAATTTCACACACAGCGTATAGAAAATGGATCACTTTTTCAGTGTGCGTTATTCACAGTGAAATGTAAAGGATGTTGCTAATTAAAGTAAACTATGCACATAATATAGTCTATGTCCACACATCGCATAAAATTGCATGTTTGATAAAAAAAAAGATAAATTTACCTCATTGTAAATTATGTTCTGTATTTTCAAAGTCCACCCGCATTTCTCTAATTATCCCTTTTGACGCAAAGCACAAAATGGCTAATTTATTAAATCTGACAAAAGTAGGTATCATGTGCATCGAGAACTAAATTCAGTAAGTACTTGACACAAGCCAAAAAAAAAACCCTGGTTTCTGTTTGACATCTGCCTTGTGACTATATGAGCTGTAATATACTTCAACAAAATAAACACAGCATCTGAAATGTCACTTTAACATTTGAGGACTGGGACATGTTGTTACATACATTTTTAATAAGTTGACATTATGAATAAATTCACCCGCTCAGTTGACCTTTGTCCAAATGATTGCTGGGTTTCAGTATGTGGTGCCATCCCAGTCCTCTCTGGACTTCCTCTACATTCTCACATTGTTTCCTTGTGTTTTTAATAGCGCCGCATATTTTTCCATTAATTCTTAAGTACAGTTTTCAAAGTTTACGCTACTACAAGCAAAACTCGAAGGCTTCAGTGTATTTCAGTAGACTGATACTGAAATCAGGGTTGAAAGATGAATATAAAATCATTCTTTTTTGTGTGCTAAGTGCACTCATATCATAATATCAGAGTTTGCAACATGTATAATTTAGATCTCAGATATCCTTATCCCTGACTTATATTGGAAAAAAACAAAGAATGGTTCCGGTGTTTTGATTTTGATTAGATGAGCAGCTTTTGAAGCCTTCAGAAAAAAAAAAAATCTATAAACACACACCATATTACAGCTGGATTACAAATGTAATGCCAAAAGGGCAAACTGTTTACTTTAAAATGTGTGTTATGACTTTTGATTTCATATGTGAGGCGAGAGAAATCATGTAGTGGTGCTTTTCCAAGGCTAGTAATAACTCAACTTGACTTGACTTGGCATGGCTTGGCCCGGATTGGCTCCCGGTACTCGGCACTTACATTGTAGGTATAGTACTTGCTCAGCACAGCTGCTGGCCTTCACAGAGCAGTGTACACAGTTATGACATTGAGTTCAGTGTGATGGCAGCTACAAATGATGCAACAATAGAGGACGGTGAATTTTAAAACTCTAAGTTCTCATCTATATTATAAAAGCCAAGTGGCCTCTGTGTCTGCGTGTATGTGTGTCTGCTTTATAACTGAAAAACTGGACAGAACGAGCCTTTGCCTTTTGGAGTACTTATGTGTTTTGGGTCAAGGATCAGACTGGCAAACACAGCTGACTGATATGACCAATACTTTTTGTAGTTATTAGTTGTTTTTAAAATCATAATGGGCTTACAGATGACCTGCATGCGAGTCCATTCACAGCCGCAAACACTTGGGGGCTGTATCCAGGTTAACTCTTAACTCAACCACCGGGATATGATGGGAGAATCAGGTCCAGCTGTGATCACACACTAACAAGGTCGGTCTGGTTCTTACCGTGGCCCGCTTCCGCTCCGCTAGTACCCAGTCAGACCTAGCCCGTTAACATCTGCACACTGGAAAAAATCTAAAATTTACCAAATGTATTTTTCTCATTGCTCGTCAAAATATCTCATCACACTTAAAATAAGACAGAATCACCTAAAGAGTAACTTTTCTTAAGTAAAAGCAAAATCTGCCAGTGGAACAAGTGAAAATTATGTTGGTAAGATTTCTTGAAACAACATTTTCCACATCTATTGTCTAAAAATAAGTTCTTATATCTCACTGAAAAGTTCCTCTTTAGGTGATTATGTCTTGTTTTAAGTGTGATGAGATATTTTGGCTAGAAATGAGAAAAATACACTTGGTAAGATTTGGATTTTTGCAGTGTGACTTTACCACTAGTTACTTGTGGCTCATCTTAGAATTCTACATCTTGACAATGACTTGATTGTAACTCCTTTTTGTTTGTCAAGTAATAAATACATTTACTGTATTCTCTTTAAGACCTTTACAATGTTATTAAAATTGAGAATTCACCATGATTAGAAACATAATGTTTAGGATTTGAAAGTTGACTTGGTGCACATTAGACTAGACTTGAGGCTTAACTTTGTATCCCAGATTTACTTGAGGCTTGATAATGATTTTTGTCCCACTTTGATGTATGCGACTGAAGTATCACAATTTGGAAAACGTTATTAGAAGCACATATTCGAAGTGAATAATTTAACAATAAGAATTCATTACAGAATACATGCAAGTTAAAAAAAATTCCCAAATCATTTATTTACACTTGAAAAAGAGTGAGACGAAGAAAACCTATTTATCCCATCCCCATTCTCATCATCAAATAACTTAACATAATAATGTTTTAAATACTCACTCCTGTCCTTAGACTTCAACCCAGAGCAATGAACAAAATAGGCCTATACCAGATTATAATAAACTCATTCAACAGTATTTACATTATATAACCAAGATATATGTGTGTGTGAAAAATAGAAACAAAGTACATTCCTGGTGGTGTTACCATGGGTAACAGTTAACCGTCAACTTACATTATAATAATTACATACCAACAATGGTAAAAATAAAACTACAACACCACAAATGGTAAAGGGCAGCACATACCAGCAAGTAAGAACAATAAGATGGTTGGAATGGTAAGAATGGTATGGAATGGAAAGAACAATACCATAAGGTATTGGACAACACATATCAACTAGATGTGTGTTAATGAATCACAGTAAATGTACATTTTTCCGTCCTCAAGTGTCAGATGACTTTTAAATGACTTTATGATGCAGTTTCATTATTTTCTTAACCTTTTTGTTCTGTTTTCAACTATGCATTTTTCACCAACTCTCCTACCTTTATCCATCTTGGTTAATCTTTTTTTCTGCTATATAATATGCTGTAATTCAGTAATATTAATTTTTCTTTATTTTTTAGTAATATATCTCTTTTAAATACTGTCATGTTTGGAACCCGGGTGGCTTACTCAGTAGAACACATCCCACATAGAGCAAGGTCTTTTGGCAGCCGCCTGGGTTTGATTCCAACCTGAGGCCTTTTTGCTTTATGTCGTTCCCCTCCATTGCCCCTCCACTTATTCTATCAAATAAAGGGAACATTTCTGCAGTATTTGAGGTTTTGTTTTATTTTTGTCCTTCTTCTACTGCAGTAAAAGCCAGCAGTATGACAGTAAGTGGTACATCCCCCTGACTGAACTGACCTTCCAAGGCCCAGAGGAGGCGGAGCCCCTGACCATCCCCCAGGTCCCCGATGAAGAGCTGGACGCCATCAAGGTCAAGATCTCACACCTCCGCAGTGAGATTCAGAGAGAGAAGGTAATTTGGTGGTGCTTGTTGTTGGATTCACTGTAACACAGTGACATAGACAGATGTTTGTTACAGTTGAATCCCATATTTCTATTTAAGAAAAACTCCCTTGGGTTTTGAACCAATGTCCCTTTGGGTTTTGAAGTTTAACAAACCTTCTTCCAATTCCTTTTACATTACCTTCACATCAAATTACAGCATATCTATCTATCTATCTATCTATCTATCTATCTATCTGTCTGTCTGTCTGTCTGTCTGTCTGTCTGTCTCTCTCTCTCTGTCTGTCTGTCTATCTATCTATCTATATATACACACACACACACACACACAAATAGATATAGATAGATATATATACGTATTTGTGTTATGTGACATTTTTACAGCAAGACAGCTCACATCTTTTGAACCTTTTTCTTTGTGATTTCAGAGGGCCAACAAGGGTTCAAAGGTCATCGACCGTCTCAGGAAGAAGCTGTCTGAACAGGAGTCTCTGCTCCTGTTGATGTCTCCGAGCATGCCGCTCAGACTCTACAACAAGAACGGCAAGGTGAGGCCTGTTTTTCCATTTTATTTTTCCATCAGCCTCCTCTCACTGTGCCTCCTCTCCATATTTAATCTATTTTACGGCTTTTGCGTACTCTTTGGCTTCAGTCCCAGCATAATATACTCCCACTGATCTTCCATAAAATGAATTTTTTCTTGATCTGTTTTATAGGACGAAGAAATTCGCCTGTCGTGTCTTGCATATTTTAAAGTTGGACAAATGAGAATACATAGAGTTTTACAGTTTCTTCTTAAAGGGGTCATATTTTGCTAAACCCACTTTTATTAATGTTCAGAACATTTATTTGTGTATTTGGACCTTAATAGTTCATAAAGGTCAAATTTGAACCCTCCAGGTGCTGCAAAGCTATTTTTATATTAATTTTGGCAAAAATCAAGTGGATTTCTACAACCCATTATAATTCCTGCTTAATTTGTTGTGTCTATAACTAGTTACATCCCAACACTTGCACATATAAGGTCAAGACTTCTGATGAACATCTCTCCGAGTATGGAGAAATGGGACAGAGCAGCACAGCCAACAACCTGGAGGGGGTGGGGTGTGAAGTGGCGCATTTGCATTTAAAGGGCCAGCGCTCAAAACGACCTTTCTGGTGTCATTACTCAGAAATAGGGTTGAAGATGGACCTGTGGAGTTGAATTAATGAAGATTCAGACCCAAGCAGAGCATTTACAGTTTATGTAGACCACAGGTTTTAAAATGTTTTAAAATGCATAATTCCATTTAAAAAAGTTAAATATGACCCCTTTAAATCTAAAAAAACTAACAATAACTCTTGAGGTGCTGTCTCTTAAACCTTTAACGGTTGCAGCGATTACATTCACTAACTGTGTCAGAGTGCATGTTCTCTGCTGTGCAGTTTGTAGTTTTATAACTGCACTTTTTGCCAAACTGTAGACAGTTTCACCACATGTGATGTGGATAAAGTCTGATGACCAGACCCACAAAGAAACCTATTTTTTTTTTCATCCTGCTACACTTGTGTGGTTTGCGGAGCATTAAATCTCACAGAGATAAACATTTTCCTCCTGTTAATAGTGATGTTCTGAATCTATATTCATACTTTAAGCATTTCTTTTTGTATGTAAAGTGCTTTTTATTTATACTCAGTGTGTGGTTGGTGATTTGTATGTGATTTCCATGCACTGTATTGACTCAAAAATGCAAGTTTGACAAGAGATGTATAGTATTTTGCTGGTTTTGTATATGGTTTTGTGGTCAGTATGTTCAATATCGCCAAAGAAATCAGAATAAATTGTAATTTTGCAGATTTATTTAAAGTAATTTGGATGAATAGCAGGAAATGAAAGATCTTAGTACAAGCACACTGTAAACTGTTTAACTCTTAAATCATTTTCTTCATAGCGAGATTAAAAAGCATCCTTTTTATGCGTTTGTTTCAGAGTTACATTTTCCTTATTTCATCTGACTATGAGCGTGCAGAGTGGAAGGAGATAATGAAGGAGCAGCAGAAGAAATGTAAGTGTCCCTGAAGTGATTGTTCTTCAAAGCCAAGCTTGAAAATCAAGAACAGCTGGATTTTATTTTGTCATTTCATTCTCTATGCTTCTTGGTGCAGCTTGCATACATTCATTTTCACAAACTGGAGATAGAGAAACGTACTGACATCTCTCTCAGGAAGTCACTGACTTTAATTAGAAGCATGTTCTACTTTGATGCATAAGTTACAAGCATTTAGTAGCATCTTCAGACTGACACATTTATTGTCTTCCCTGAAGGTTTTAAAACTTCATCTTTGACATCCATGGAGCTGCAAATGTTGACCAGTTCATGTGTCAAACTGCAGACTGTCCATCACATTCCTCTTAGTATCAATAAAGAAGGTAAGATTCTCTTTATTGTATTCAAATGTATTTATTATTAACATGATTACAGTTCTGTTACAACAAATGGGAATGCTATCATTGTAAATTACAGATAATGTTAATGATGATGATTTTTCTGACACTGTCAATTTTGAATTTTGGGCTTCATGTACAAAAATGTGTGTCTTTTTTGGCATCTTTACTTTAGTAAATAATGTGAATAAGATGAGAATCCAACGTCTAGAGTTCAGGTCACATGTTTTATACTGTACACAGCTGTTTTATCCCTTCCCGTCCTTCTGATTTGGGTCCAAACAAACAGAGATCTGCATGCCTCTCTAATCCTTCCTCATGATCTTTTTTTTTCTCTTCATGGTCTAACTGTTTTTCCAGAGGATGAATCTCCCGGTCTCTACGGGTTCCTGAATGTAATTGTCCACTCTGCCTCCGGCCTCAAACAGAGCTTGAGTGAGTCACCTTCAGCCTTAGAAAATACCAATAATTAGCCAAAATGAGCAAAAAAAATCCCACTCGTGATATTGTTTTGAAGTATGGGAGGCTCATTATTGTACAAATACAGGTTAGACGTCCAAAAAGTGGCTGAGGATGTGATCAGTCATCATATTCTTTTCTTCTGTCAGACCTCTATTGCACATTGGAGGTGGACTCTTTTGGCTTTTTCTCGAATAAAGCCAAGACGAGAGTGTATCGATACACCACTGAACCCAAATGGAACGAGGTAAGGACCAGTGTAACATGAGTTATAAAAGATCTCTGTATAAATGCCTTTTTAAAAAATTATTTTCAAGGCCAACTCATGTCTCAAAGGGCTGCTCAAAGGATACAACAATAATGACTGATATTAGCAATAAAATGGCAAAAATTGAGCTAAACTAGGCATAAAATATTAAAAGAATTCACATTACCCGTAGTGAGCCAAAATGGAACGAGATAAGGAGTAGTGTAACGTGAACTATTAAGTCACATCTGGCTTAAATATAATTTAGGAGTTAAATACCTGTCATTTTCATCATTTTCCAGACAAACTCAAGTCAAAGATTATTATAGCTGGAAATCACAGAATATGAACAAAACAGGACAATAATTAACAATAACAGCAGTAAAAATTAATTAACAGATGAAACACTGAAAAACAAAATATTAAAGAATCACAAATGATCTGTAAGACAGTTAAAGGTCAGAACTGGTACCCATGCTGACTTGTACACACATAGGGCCAGATCTCCTAAAATCCCAGTTTGCATGTGCTAATTTGTGTGTGCAATTTTGCATGTGGGGTTGAACTGTGGTTTGCGGGTGATTTACTAAGATTGCTTGCGCAAATTACAACAGGTGGTCTTGGAGACCTCCCTATTTAAATGAGGATTTTGCGTGCGCTACGAGTTGTCGTCATGGAGTCAATACGCTGGAAAACTGCTAGGGATACGGGAGCAGGTCTTTTGGACCCTGGACGTTTGGAGCATGAGATGGCCTGGGTGCAAAATGTCTGGCAACCTGGGATACAACAGCACTAATGGCAACAATGCGCTGGAATGATCCAGACACAAGGGCAGCAACAATTCATTTTAGAGGTGGGGGCGCCATGGGGGTAGTCGGATTGAATGATTGTCAGGCCCACATAATTTTGTCCCACTGTAGCCTAATGTCAGTGCGTATTTTCAATCACAAATATCAGATCAAGTGGAAAAATAGCATTTAAGTCTCATAAAGTGTGTGTGTGTGTTATTTTTTCTTCATTCCAAATATGTTCACACAAGGGTGAAAAAAGCATTCTCTGTGTCTTGTTTCATCATTTCAATGTCTCCTTGCGACAATAACCACTTCCATGTGCGCGCAATTATGCATCCAAACTGTTTGCCCCTCCCTTTGAGATGTGTTAAATATAGACGCAGTTTCTATCAGCAAAATTACTTTCGAGTTTGATAAATCACTTTGCGTGTGCTAAATTAATATATTCACATTTTCTTCTTTCAGCACATGCACAATTGCATTTAAACACCCCATATGCATATTCATGGTAGCAAACGTACTAACTGGATGCAGATGCACTCTTTTGCACTTTTGAAAGATGCGCACTGTTAGTAAATCAGTTTGTACATGTTTTTTGCGTGTGCAGTGAGTTTGCACACATTTTAATACATGCAAACCTTTAGTAGATCCAGCCCATAACCCATCTCCTCCTCTGTACAGTTTCTGCAGCCTGTCATACATCTCACATCTGGTTCAGTAATCATTTAGCGGTTCTGTAACACAGTAACAAAGGGCTGGCTATCAGACAGCGCACTACATCCCCTGCAAACATATCAGCACATCTGTACACATGCAGGCATCCAAACACAAACATACTGTACATAGATTAATGACACAGCTGGATGTCAGAGGTTAGCACTGCAGAGGAAGAAGAAAAAGAAGAAAAGCTTCGAGATAGAATCAGTGGATCAGTTCATCTGCACTACAATATTTTCCATCAAACTCTGAGGATTTTGCTCAGCAAAGTGGAAATAATATCGGTTAATGAGGAGCTGCTGGTGATGACTCACATCTGCCCAAATGCTAAGTGAACCAACACAGTGTGGGTCTCACAACGATGTGCAAACCATATGCAGAGTTCTCCCTTACATAATTATAGGGGATGATGGTTAGCTGTGCATTGTGGTTTGGTATATGTGTAAGATATTCGTGGGTTTGCTGATTATTCTGGTTCTATAATCCTCCTGATTCTCATTTTTTCCTGGCTTTGCTTTTGTTTTACAATTTGCACATTTTATGTAACACATTTCTGATGACGATCTCCCAGTAAATGTTCTTATTGTTTGTTTTTTTTTCCCTCAGGAATTTGAGATTGATCTGGAGGGCTCGCAGACCCTGAGGCTGCTCTGCTATGAGAAGTGTTACAACAAGACCAAGCAGAACAAAGAGGATGGAGAAAGCACAGACCGCATCATGGGGAAAGGACAGATCCCGGTATGACATGACGTCAACCCCTTTCAGCAAACCCACCATGACTCACTACTGATAGGCAGTTATGTCACGCTGCCACAAAGCATGAAATCCATATTATTGCTCACTGAATGACTGAGATGGCATGATGCAGCAGTTAGGCTGATTAGATTAATTACCCTAATAGGCATTGAATGGGGGAAAGATTGGTTAATTGGAGAGACTCAGAGTTAGTGTAATGTAAATGTCAAAAGCTGTTTGGCATTGGCATTTGACTTTGGACTTTAAGCACAATCATACAACATTTTTCAGAGATGTACAGATTTAATATGATGGAGATGCCACTGATGTTTAAACATATATTTACGATGGTTGTTGAAGATCGCCAAAGCCATTCTACACAAACATTTGTTGTTTTTTTTCTCTGTAAAAAAAAAATTAATTTAATTGATTTCTATTTAGTTTTTGCCACAAAAACAATCAAATCCAAAATACTATTGAAGGAACAAACACTGACGCTGTTGTGAAAGAGTGACAGAGACTGAGTGATGCAAGGTTTGATAGCAGGTCTGGGGATTTGGTTTCCACGTTGTGAAAGGAAATCAAGACAAAGACACAGCTAAGATGAGACATGAGTAGTGATAACAGCAGGGTCTATTTGATCTGACTGTGTCTTAACTGTTTGCTAAACTGTGAGTTACAGTCACATGCTCCACCTAGTGGACCCATCTGTAGGACCTCAGCATCATCACTTTTGGCAGATGATGTAATCTGAAACAAGCCCTGTTGACAAAGTCACTGCAGGATTTTCATGAATCCATGACAACTGTTCCTCCTGCCTTCAGTCAAAAGTGCAGTAGCTGATAAATTTGACATTTTACAATGCAATGCAATGCAATTAACATCCAGTTAGATGATTTAGACATGTCCATATAGTTAGTGTTATTTAATATTTATTTGCACATATAAAAACAGATCTATCCAAAGAAGTAGGAAATCTTATCTCATCATAAAAAATGCAAAGTAAATAAGCATTAACATAACAATGAATGCATGTTTTTAAGAAACTTTAGCTGAGAAACATAAATATAGCAAAAATGTAAATTGAAATGACTCCTTAGATTGTATATTGTTGATCATAACTTAAATAATCCCCACCACTCCTCTCAGTAACACTCATTTTTAGAGTATGGTGTTCTAGTTTGTCAAAATAACTCCATTAACAGATCCCTGTTTTTTTTTATTATTGTTATTAATTTTAAGTCATTATGATGAGCCTTTGTTTTCCAGTAATTAATTTGTTTTAATCGTAGTGTTGTCATGGGATGTAGTGAAGGGGATCAGAACACATAAGTTTGCTTGAGAAACCCTTTAGTTGAAGCTTCAAGGACAGATGTTAGTGAGATCTGACAATGACAAGCCTTCCTATAGTCACATGCACACATATGGTAACGTTTCACAACCCATAGGGTACAGAACAGCAGGGAGAATCCCCTTCTTTACATACACACTCCTGACCAAAATTTTAAGACCAGTTGAAAAATTGCATGAATTTACATTTTGCACTGGTGGATCTTAAGAAGGTACTAAGTAGAATTTCAAAAGGCAAAAAGAAGAAATGGGAGTGAGACAAAAAAAAAATTTGAATAAGCAATTTATTGAAAACAATTTATTGAAACAGGCTGTTCATCAGCTGATCAAAGGTTTAAGACCACAGCCTTTAAAAGATAAAATCTGTCCAAAAATATGGATTCAATGTCATTTTCTGTCAGGTATTCACACTGTCATGACCTCCTGATGGCAAAGGCAAAAAAGCTTTGAATGTGGTCGGATTGTTGAGCTGCATAAGCAAGACCTCTGGCAACGCGCCATCACTGCTGATGAACAGCGTATTTCAGTTTAATTGATATTTTCAATAAATTGCTTACTTTTTTTTGTCTCACTCCTATTTCTTCTTTTTGCCTTTTGAAACTCTACTTAGAACCTTCTTAAGATCCACCAGTGCAAAATGTAAATTCATGCAATTTTTCAACTGGTGTTAAAATCTTGATCAGGTGTGTGCATCTTGTCAGCAGTGCTTACACAGGTGAGGTATAGTCTAGCCAAAGAAGGATTCATGACAAACCCAATGTCATATTGGGAACAAATGGTTAAAAACAGTGGGTGCTCCATGTTCATAATGAGTAAGAGTCATTTAGAGAAGTTGTTTAGGTACCATTCATAATATCAGGTAGTATCAGTCAGCATGTTAAATTCATCTACACAGGCCTCTCTCCATGTGAATGTGCCTTTAAAAATGTTGTGTTCCCCCATTCTCCTGTTAAGTAGTATAAACTGTCCCCGCTCATACTTCTGGCTGTGTTTCCGTATTTAATAAGGTTTATTTGTACAGATCTGCAATTTATTGGAAAATGATGTGTTAATAAACAGCACAGGCTCCACTGAGGACTAGAGAAGATAAAACTGTATTTACTGGACCAGTAGCATCGTTGTAACAGATCTTTGTCAGTAAGCGGGAGGCTTTCTTATGGCTTTGCTGTTTTTAGTGGAATGTATTCTTTCTGGACAAATAGCACAAAACAAAGAGCGCTCGCAGCAGTGAAAGATTCACTTATGAGAAACATGATCCAGCTTTGCACACAACCAGATGGGGCTCAGGCAAAGTAAACATACAATGTACAGTATTCTGTGTGTCTATGTGTGTTTCATTGTGTTAGATGTGTGTGCATGTGTACCCAGCTTTTATTGACCCAGATGGCATCAGATCTGTGTGTGGATATCACTGTGAATGGAATCTACAAAACTAATTCAACGTTATATTTCTGTAACACAAAGGATGACCACATTTAACTCAAGCTTTGTAACATTGATTACTTCCACCGATGTATTCCAGTGTTGACATAACTAAGTGGTAAATAAAGAGGATGACAATGGACCCTCTTTACATAAAAAAGGCTGGTAAACTTGGAACATAGTGGATAATCAGTGCTTCATAAATCATAACAGCCATTTTTAACTTACATGCTGCCTTTTATTGAATTGACCATGGTTTAACTACCCTATAAATGTTACACTGAAAGTTTTTGCAGACTTTAATGCAAACTAAAACCATCCAATAAACAAAAATTAAACAGGATGTCCTGTTCTTGACCCAGGCTGCAAATTAAACATCCTGCTATTATAATGCTTATGGCAACGTTTTTCATTTTTCTGCCTTTTTTCATCCTTAAATTGCTGTATCTTCATCTTAACTTGCTCTTTTTTGGCTTTCGATTGTTATATTACCTTCTAGTTAATCTCTTATTGTTTACAAAACATGAGGTTGTTATTAAAAGACATTACTGACTTTGTAATCACATGGGTTCAGACACACACATGTTTTGGAAATGAGCAAATATTCAACCCCTCTGGGGGAAGGTTCACTCAGCTCTTTGTGATGTGTTAGGATATGCAATCCCAAATTCTTATCTTGTTCTATACTTCAGACATTTGAAAGAAACGGTGCATAAAGGAGACCGATATCTTGTCAAGATCGTCCTGGTGGGCGGGAAGAAGGCCATGACAAAGAAATGGCTTAAGACTGATGCTCTGTCTTACAAACAATGACTTTCAATCATAGATGATAACTCGTCATGGAGCATCTTACATATGAACTGAAGTTGAAAGAAAAGCTCTATATAAGAAACTGGGGAAAATGGCTGACATTCAGGGGAAAATGTGTCTATTAAGGGACCTAAAAACATTCTGACACACAACACAGGCTCTTCTTTTCATTTGTTTGTTTTATGTTCTTGTGTTTCTTTTGTTGCTCCTCAACCTGAGGAGATCAAGTTGTATTATACTGATAAAAATGAGAAATAAATAAAAATTGTAAAAAAAAAAAAAAAAAGATATTACCATGCTTCGGAAACAACATGAACACAACTATAGGTAGTTCCTCTTTAGAGTAACAATCATTTAGTACAAAAATTATGACTGAGACTTATTTATCAAGAAATGACACTAGTTATTAATGTAAACTGTCTGTATTTTAACATATATTGTGTGTTTCTTTCCCTCAGCTTGATCCTCAGACTCTCCAGGGCAAAGACTGGCAGAGGACAGTTATTCCAATGAACGGGGTGAGTCTATATCAGACTACGTACTCCGATTGTCTTTTACAGTTTATAAACTTCTTTTGTTAGTAATGAATGAGCTGCTTCCACTCAGTATTGTACACTATAACAGCCCGGATGTGGCGGTGCAGTTTGTAACAGTTGAACGCTCTATAAAGTCTACATCTGGATTCAACATGTTAGGATTTCCTCGAGATCATGAAAAGCCATTACAGATAGATTTTCGGCTTGTACGTTTCTTTCTCACCCTTTAAACCTGTTTTTACTGTAAGCCCTGTCTTCCTGTGTCAGATTGAGGTTAAACTCTCCATGAAGTTCACCAGCCGAGAGTTCAGCCTGAAGAGGATGCCCTCGCGGAAACCAATGGGTGTCTTCGGGGTCAAGATTTCCACAGTGACCAAGTGAGTGGATGCTGTTGGGATAATCATGGTTTTCTTTAAGGCGTCACATGAGAAAAAAAAATAGTCAAATTTAGTGATAGACTCAAGTAATTGTTTAAAGGAATAAAAGAAGTAAATGTTGAGGAAGAAACCAGTAGAGGCATCAGTGTGGTTTAGCTAATGTGCTTAGTCATTCATCATGAATTTACAAATCTGCTTAATGGTTGTCATTAATGTTGGCCTTTGTCTTCTCTCAGACGAGAGCGCTCCAAGGTGCCCTACATTGTCCGGCAGTGCCTGGAGGAGATTGAAAGGAGGGGGATGGAGGAGGTGGGAATCTACCGAGTATCAGGGGTGGCCACTGACATTCAGGCCCTGAAGACCGCCTTTGACACCAGTGAGTATAGTCCTCCAAAGCCTGGAGCAAAATGGGTTGAAATGGATTTTTTTTTTTTTTTTTTTTTTAACCAGCCCATAGAAGAAATGAAGTACTGGTTATCAGTCATTTTCAATCACAGTTCTGTATAGTGTAAAGTTGGAATTTTCCTTTTGTATTCTCAGTCTGTTGCATTTTTCTATTAATTTCTGTCAAGTTTAGAAAATTTGATGAATTACAC
>JAPQRP010000005.1:5458415-5471547 GCA_037367295.1 Apogon hyalosoma
ACATGTTTTTGCATCTTTTCATGACCTCTAGCTTCTCCTGCAAAATGAATTCCTCAATCATTTTATTACACAAACTGTTTAGGCCACATGGAAAACTTAAAAAAATGTTTGTAAGCTGAGAATATTATTGTATGGCATGTTTTTTCGCAGATGTATAATATCTGTTTATTCTTTAAGAAATATAGCTTGTTTCTGTGTCATTAATTTACACAGTCAAGCAGTAAATAGAATTTATTGTTGACGTAATAGCACTTTGATGCCATGCATTTCTAGGAGCAGAAGCAGATGTTTGGCTTCGAGGTGCCTATAAATATTGCATTATTTATGACACAGTATATTTACGGACTAATATATTTTATATTTGCATTTAAATGTGGTGTGTACATGCTATTGTAAGTGCATTTTTTCAGTGAGTTTATTATACTTTGAATGACATATACGCTTGTTTTTGCTGATGTGTTTCCCTGCCTTGTGTTTTTGTGCTATTACCCACTTCCTGTCTCCATATGTCTCTGCAGATAATAAAGACGTATCAGTGATGATGAGTGAAATGGATGTTAATGCCATTGCTGGGACCTTGAAGTTGTACTTCAGAGAGCTGCCAGAACCCCTTTTTACAGATGAGCTCTACCCTAACTTTGCGGGCGGCATCAGTAAGTCAACATACCATTTACATTATCGATATATTACACAGCTTGGTAATCAATAATGCAAATGAACTCTTGAGAGCTTCAGTTGTAGTTACAACCTGTACATGTCCACTAAGGTTTGCTCAAACAAAATCCTGTAAATAAAATCTGTTTGGTTTGGACTTCAAATATAAGTATAACAAGTATAAATATTAAGTAGTGCATTTCCCTTGTGTCTCTGCAGCCCTGTCTGATAGTGTCGCCAAAGAGAGCTGTATGTTGAACTTACTGCTGTCACTGCCAGAACCCAACCTGGTCACATTCCTTTTCCTTTTGGATCACCTCAAGAGGTAGGAACAGCAGTAGGAATATCTATGGGATTTGTATGGTACATACAATGAAATAATATGCTTTATACACACAAAAGCACATACAAGTGTTAATATGCAGTTAAAGAAAAAAATAACACACATCAACCTGATTAAATACATCTGGAACGTGTTGAAGAGGAAGATGATGAATAATGAGCCATCAAATAAAGCTGAACTGCTGCGGTTTTACACCAGTTGACATAAAGAACATAAAAGTTGTATGAAAGACCAGTGGAGAACATTAAGCTGGAACTGAAACTCGATTTCTTTGTATTTTTTTGTACTCTCACGTTTTTTCTGAATTCTTTCTATGCTAACTCATAGTATTGTTATTTCAAAGTCTAAAAACACTGTTATTTCATGCACTGCCTATTTTCTGCAAATAGATGCTCACAAATACAATATTTATTTTTGGAATTTTAGTTTGTAGAATAAAAAAAATATATTTTATAATTTTTAAATAGAATTTTATAAATGATAAAACCAGTCTTTATTTTTTTCCAGACCCATATATGGACAGACACATATGACCTAATTATACTTACATTACCTAAATCTAGTCAGTACAGCTCACCTGTTTGCATTTGAGGAAACCTGAATATTGCTTCAGTGTGGCAGATATGTTTCAGAATAGTACACCCTATTGTCTCTATTGTAGTGTGTGCTATTTGTAAAAAAAAAAAAAAAAAAAAAAAAAACAAAGCAGTCAATACTGAGATTACTATAATTCAGCTGCAACAACAAATATGCCTTCTGGTTACCATGGTGATTTAGAAATGATAAGTTCATGTATTTTATGAACATACAGTAAATACAACCATCTAGTCAAATTGCGCAGTTGTGTAATGGAATGTGTAAGGTCACAGGTGTTATATTTAGTGTAGTCTAAGTGGTAAATGTGTGCAAAATGTTGACAGAGAAAGTGAACACTATGAAAGGAATCACGTCAGCATTATTACCCTAATAGAGTCCTTTCAGCAAATAAATCCATTTAACTCATATTGTGCTGTTACTTGAATAGTCATCAAAATGTCAACACACATTTCCTTTCCTCTGCTGTGGGAATTATTGGGATTGGATTTAATGAGACAATCAGATACATGCTGACACTTCACACATCCCATCGCAGTAACATCATCCTTATCATGTACCATCATCCTCCTCTCCTCCTCCCCCTCCTCCTCCTCTAATGGACCCGTCTGTCTTCTAGGGTGGCAGAGAAGGAGAGCATCAACAAAATGTCTCTCCACAACCTGGCGACAGTGTTCGGGCCGACCCTGCTGAGGCCATCCGAGAAGGACAGTAAGATCCCCGCCAACCCGACACAACCCATCAGCATGGGGGACAGCTGGTCTCTGGAAGTGATGGCGCAGGTGAGCCTCATATGACACCTGAGTTCATCTGTGGTTACTCACATTCAGTGGTGAAAGTGACTATAAATGTCACTTTTAGTCACTAACTGCATGTTTGAGGTGCTTTACTTGTATATTCCCATTTTAAGTAGCTTTATTCTTCTACTCCATTATAATTAAAATAATATACTGTGTTTTACACGTGTGTGACAGCTTTAGTTATTTTTCAGGTTACTATTTTTAATCCCTCTCTTTTCCAGTCAAAACCATGCATCTTCAATTGTATTGACTTTTAATGTCATAAACTGAAGGATTATTCTTTGTAAGCTCTCTAGAATTGTTTATAACTCTCTGGAATTAGTTGAGAAAAGTTGAAAACAGCAGTGTTTTATGAGAGTATATGAAAATTTTCCTTTTTTTTTTTAAAGATACGTGGTTCAACAATACTACACATGTACAATTATCTTATTGAATATGATTCATTTCTGTAGATTAAACTATAGCTAACAGTAAAAAACATAATCCAAATGCACAGTTAAAAGCAGTATGGGTGCTTCTATGAAACTGGTCCTAAAACAAGACAGAGGGGCTAAAAATTCAAACAAGATGTAGACTAATGTTATGAAGCAACTTTGGAAGCACTTTGGGTCTGTTTTAAAAATAAATGTTTACTGAAATAAAAGAGAAACTATTTTTCAGATAAAATACATTTTTATAATATTTTTATATTGTTTTCTTTCCAAAGATCCAAATGTAACAAGGACACGAAAATTACACACTACTGTTTTTTCGAATATCTTTTTATTCTCTCACAGGTACATTTTGGGAATCAAACTAATTCAAGGCAGAGTGTTTCACAAAAATGACAGCTGTTACGAAATCATTTGCGATTTATATGTGTTTAAATGGGCAGGTTCCACATGTAACGCGGGTGGACACGATGGGTTACACACAAAACCTGGAATGAGACAGATTGATGAAAAACCTGCATGACTGGATTAGAAAAAACACTAGGATCATCAAATTTAACACTGTCTTTATTTGTAGCGCTATATAAGACCATGCACAGCCATGTTTTATAGATCAAATGCACTGACACCTATAGGTAGTTTTTCCTGTCCCAATTTTGGTCCAATTTTTGGGCCCAATATTTTATTAAAAATTAATTAATTTTGGGATGGCTCAGAGCAAGAATATAATCTTTTTGCATTTATCTGAGGTCATCATTAGGTACATCCTTGGGGGAAATATGTCTAAATTTCTCTTTTATTATTGGGTCTAAAAAGTTGGCAAAGTGTCAGGTACCAAAATGAACCCAGTTTCATAGAAGCACCCATATACAATTGATACAGCAGGAAAACAAATCCAAAAACATCATATATAATAGTAAAACATGTTTAGTTTTCAAACTTTAAGTACATTTTTGTTACAATATTTGCACACGTGAGTTTAAGTAAGGTTTTAAATGCATAGCTTTTACTTGTGGAGTATTTATTAGTGTGGTATTTGTGCTTTAATTGAAGTAAACAATATTTCTCCCAAACACTGGTCATATCTTCCATTCTGTGCACATTTCACCTGAGCAAAGCTTCTGAACAGTCACACCGTCATCCATAAACCTGTAAATGTTTGTTTTTGTTCTGTTTGCAGGTCCAGGTGCTGCTGTATTTCCTGCAGCTGGAGACCATTCCCACCCCAGACAGTAAACGACAGAGCATCCTCTTCTCCACTGAAGTATAAAGTAGACTATGAATACATGGAAAGAGAGGGACTCTGGCTCAAAGTGAGCCTATAGTAGTATGTTTTTAAATTGACTTACCAGACTGTGTGGCCCTTTCAGCTGGTTGGGATCAAACCCAAAAGGGTGCCATCGAGCCTCTGAAGCTTCGAGGACAGACGCTCCTCAACGTTTATATCTCTTGTTACTGTGCATTACATCTTCTACTCCTTGTATGTTTATTGATGCTGTGGGTACGTCAGCCATCTGCATTTCTTTACCTTTCTCTTTGTCTGTCTTTACATTGAGCCTTTACAGCTCTCGACAGCTCTCTCAAGTTAAAAGGTTGGATTCCTTGAACTGTCCTTAAGCAAACTGTTTCTTACTGATTTGTTTGCATGGAAGCACAGATAAATTAACTGAAATTAGCCAACAAAATCAACATTTACACATGTCAATTTCTTGGGCATTCGACTCCATCTCTGTTTATTTTGGACAATCATCGAGTCAGGATTCTGCGGATGTAATTTATCCGTCTCAAACTTCGACTCATGTCATGTTGTGGTGATTCTGTTTTTCATGGTCACAGTGTAGTTTTTCTGAGAGGAGACATTTGTTCTGTCTGTAGGATCTAGAGATGAATATCCAGATTTACCACAATATCGGCCTTTTTTTTTTTTCGTGTTAAGCAAGCCACAGGAAGCCTACACCTGTATCCTAAAGTGTTTACAACGTAAACAAATCCGCTTGGAGTCAAAAACACAGGCTGAATACAGGACTAGAGAAAAACTGTAAAGAAACCAGATGTGTACTTATACACTATAATCTGACAGTCTGCAGTTGTCCACCATAAAGCAACTTTCATGTTTGTGTTGTTCATGTCTTAAGGTAGTCCTCAGCTTAAAATATCCAGGAAGCAATATATTTTTTAACATAGGACTTGTGTGTGTTCATATCTTTGCTGATGAAATGTCCGTCTTTCTGTAACATAGGACATCTTTGCCAAAATAATGTTTGTTTCTTTCTAGGCAAAAAGGAAGCAGTTGTATTTACAGATACAATATGTACATAAGTTGTATTCTTTTGTTTTTGTTTAACAGTATAATCATTGTTGTTATTATTGTAACTTATTTTGGGGACCTGGGGGAAAAAAAACAAGTTTTTTGTATGTGTCCTTTTTTGGTTTGATTAAGAAAGTGGTAGGTCTTAGCCTTGACTTCAAGTCTTGCAGTAAATAAGCAGGATTTAGCCTTGTTCTTATAGAAACTACTCAGCTGTTCTGTCCAGCCTATTATGACTATTAATTTAGATATTATGAAGGTAACACACACATTGTAGTTACATACTGTATGCTGCTGTGGAAAAGGCACAAGCTCTTTAACTGCGGGGTCGACTGTGTTCCTCGGCAGTCCGGCTCACATCCAGAGAACACCGCCTGTCTAGTTTAGACATTATGCAATGTCATAATACAGCACACACACACACACACACACACACACATACATACACATATATGATGACATTGTTTGTTTTGTATCTTTTATTCCATAGCTGCAGAGGTGTAATGTTCAAACTACTGTATTACAATTCAAGTGACCTGAGCACTCAGTATGTATGATCATTGTAGAGCAAATCTGTTGGTTTTAATGAAGGAATATCTTTTGGAATTCTTTTTTTTTCTTCCCATGTATTTTTTTTTATTATTATTATTTGCATGTCCCTTTAACTGTCCCATTAAGGTTGGAAGTTTCCAACTATGTGGCCGAGTTAAAGAAAAGCTCTGAAGTTATTTTATTAATACAAAAAAAGGCATTTCTCATTATAGTTTATTTGCATTTGATGTAACATGCAGGCATGTTTTATAGATTTTGCTGTTGTTACAGTTAATGTCCTGTTCTCCAATGTGTAGCCATAATCTTAAGGATCTGATTACATTCATACAGTAAAGTATCTGGCCTATTTGAGGACAAATTTATTTAGATTTCATTTCAGTGCATTATTTTTTTCCTGCATCCCATGTATTTCAAGACATAAAGTCATACCACCGATCAGTCAACTTTTTGTATCTGGTAAGGGCTTGTGTGTGGTTGTGTCCATTTTGCATTGAAAAAAAGAGGGCATACGTGTCGTTTGACACATAAAAGACTTCTGAAAGGTTGGTAGATAATAGTAATCTTTACTTCTGGATACATATCAGCTACTGTAACCCAAAATGTATGTTTCAAACTTTTACATTAAAATCCCACTGAAGTCAGCCCATTAATGTCACAGCAATGGAATGACTTCGAGATGAAGAATTTCATGTTGCCTGATGTCAATAAGGCCTACAAATTCTCATGTTAAAGGCCAAATATCACCAAAAGTAACAGCACCAATACATACTACATACTTTCTCTATCTTTACGTCTACTGTAGCATGTGCACATTCATTCCAGATGTAAGACAGAATGAATCCACCACCCCTTCATGTATCCATCCAGCACCTTTATTACAAATCCCAATTGCCTACACTACTGTTGTCCTATCGTGCCTCTACACTTTTGCTTTCATTTAGCGCCTGTGGTATTTAAAAGGTCAGTGGAAATACTGACAGTGGAAAGTCTCTTGTTGCCTTTGCTGAGGAGCCACACACTTTTCATCTCCTAAAAGACTAAGACAGGACCTTAAATTAAAGCATGGTCTTAGCTCAAACTGTATATGATCATTCCACTCGCCTCCTTCATGTGACTGTAATGCTGTATGACAAACTGTGTTAACATCAGTCTTAATGGGGATTGTGTTTTGTTTTTGTTTTCTTTTATATATAAGAACTGAAATAACTGCATAATTGTTTTGGCTCTTATATCTTTGGTTCATTTCTACCTTTTATGATTTATTTATTCCCGTGGTCCCAGGTTGGTAAAGGAAGGTCCACTGGATCTATTTATTTAAGATATATTGTCATCTAAAGCTAAATTAATGGTAGAAACTGCTCTTACGTGGTGTACTTTCTGTGGGAAAATGTCAGTCTGAATCTTATATGTTGCGGTCTACTTTTGTTGTGTTAAACGTCCGGTTAAACTAGTTAACGCTGTCCCAGAATCATGACAAACGTGTACAACTTCAGACATCTCTAAACCCCTGAGTGGTCTGGCTTTGTCGGTTCATCTCTGTTGTTGTTTGTGTTGTACAACAGACTGGCCACTGTGATTGTTTAGCTATCTGATCTAGATAACTGAATAGCGGGTGCAGATTCTTGTCAATGTAAAAGGTAGATTCTGTGAGTTTATGGGACTCAAACTACTCTTACTTTTCCATAAAGTTGTATAATATGTATTATACTAGAGAGTACATAATTTGGTTTCCATTATATTTATTGTGGCATCCACTGATTGTTAAGGATTGATGGAGCTGGCACACCTCTAGTCTCTTATAAAAAGCCAAATTGTCAGTATGTGGTAGAGGAGAAAACAGTCTGATTGCTTAAAATCTGCATTGTTTTTGTCTGTTGATTGTCAGTGTAACTGCATGTACCTTCCATAGTACAATCCCTTTTTATAACCACAGCCCTTGAGTTACATGAAAAAGTAAATACAACACAAAATGTTCCCTTTTTCTGTGGATAGACTGGAGGTATGGAACGTAATGCTTTACAGTATATGAAAGTACATTTTTTATAAGCGTATGAAATTGAAAGAAAAAAAAAAGCTTTCATTAAATTTACATGACCCTATTAAAATCACTACCTTTTCATATTATAGCTAAAACTTCTCATGCCCCCCCCCTTGCTGTGAATCCTCATCACACTGATGTTTAAATTCGGCTTCTTTAACTTTTGGGAAATGCTAGTTTTGTTTAATTCAACATGTAATGTATAGCTGAGGAAGAGATGTACTGACCAGTTACCAACACTTTTGTCTTTTTAATCTTCCTCAGACTTTTGATTCTTGTTCCTGTTCAATATTCAATGTTCTGCTTGTAGAACTGTAAAAAAGAAAACTGTATTCTGAGGGCAAACATGTTTGGAAGGCATTTGCAGCCTATGTTTGTACACAAAATGTTAAATAAAACCTCCTGTATCTACATAAAATAATTTGTTTGGGTTTCTTGGAGAAGAAATCTGTAGCTTAGTATTTGTTGAAGTAAAAGAAAAAATCTGAAATTACATTATAGTTCAAAGCAGAAGCAAAAAAAAAAAAAGTGTTTTAAATATAATATAATTCAGCTTACAAAGTGGACTGATGTCTTTGTGTGATTCTTTTCTTTCACCTATTAAAAATGTAGACAAACCCATCCTAATAAAATATGACATTTGACTGCATGTTGGGAAATGTAAGAGGCAGAAGAGAAGAACAACACCCACATCTACTGGTTGATCTTTAGTATTGCAGGTTCAACTTCCACCGAATATTATTGGCTGTGAATCAGAGATCGATAAAAATCAGAGGTAACAAATAACATGAAAAAGAAAATGTTTTTGTTTCTTTTCATGTGTTCAGGTGTCTGTGGGTAATTAATTTAAGTCCATTTTAGATTAGTTTAACAAAGTTGTCCAAAGCAAGATCCAAAAATGGAAATGAAAGGGACATGATTTTTTTTTTCTGTCAAAAGTTAATTTTTTTCCCCATATTTACTACATTGCCGCATATTTTCATATAGTTTTAATTCCAATTATATATATATATATATATATATATATATATATATCACACAAGGGATTGGAAAGGTGTTTACACAGTACTAGCACATCTGACAAAACTGCTAATCAGACATCATTGTTTTACTGTCCTCATACATTTTGCCCCATTTGAAGAGACGTTATTGACTGTAAATAAACAGATTTCCACTTCATTATGCTATAGTCCTTTGTGTCATCCATAGTTAATGAAATTAAGCTTAAAATTAGCAGTAAAAATAATTTTGTTAAAGCAAATAGAAATAAAAACTTGCAAACAAACTAAACCTAAATAAATTCAGTTTTATTTTCCTTTAATGTTATTGGGTCATTTTATACAAGAATACAAGAATAAAATGATGTGCACAGTATGGGATAATCAACAAACATTCATTTCATTAATAATATTTGTTTTGGGTTTTTGGATTTTTTTTAGCCTCTGCAAGGTCTTTCTACCCATGAAACAAAACTTGTAAATTACTCAATATATGCTCAATAAAATACTTCTGCACTCTTAAATTAAATAAATCTAAGCAGAAATTTAAAGTAAACAGAATAAACAGGAAGTTGGATAGGATAATGGAAATCAAAAATAACTGTGGTGTCATCTCAAAGCTTACATACAACAAATAACTTCTGTGATAAAATGTCCTATCCAACTTCCCCTGTCAGTTATGAGCTTAAACAAATAAACCTTACACAAGATGAATACTCTGTGTCTGACATAAAACAACACACTTCTGCAGTACAACAATAATAAAACTTTATGGCATGTAAAATTTACATAAAATGGAAATTTTCATTGTCAGCTGAGCACAAACAAAAACATATAACACAATACATATGTACTTTTTTCCAGTAACAGCAGCACTCATGGTTTAGAAGGGTGGGGGTTATTTTATTATGTCCTTGCTCAAAAGTGCATGAATGGCAACATCTGGGTGTGGTTGTCATGGATATGAGGCTCCTTCTTGGTTCTGGACTGCTTATTTTACGTCCGGGAGTTACAGTTCTTCCTCAGTCATCCTGCTGATATGGGGCCCACCAGGGGCCTCAGTACAATTGAATGGGTCCCATTTGGTGAAGGAAGAACACTCCCTTTGACCTGTTTGCTTTAAAACTCTTCAGTTTCCTGAGGAGAGTAAGCATGCTGCCTTGCCTTTTTGTAAACTTAGCCCAATTCTGCATAGCGCTTTATGGAGCTGTATGTAGCATCAATATTCTGAACTCTCAACAGTAACCAGGACCAGAACACACTTAGGACCAAAACCACCAACGAATCAACACAATGCATCCACAGACTGTATCGCTGAATAAAGTACAAAGCTCATTGTTTACACACACATATGTATTGTGATATAGAGTTCTCATCTTCAAGCAAAAACTCAGCTGGTTAATTTGACAGCCTAAAGCTCTGTTAACGTAACACCAAAAACAGCCACAGTAAAACCACAAATCACCTCTGTTTTCCATACAGTTTGTTTTGTCAATAGCTGAACTAAATCTAGATCTAAATCTGTTTTGAATATATTCAGATCATATCGCTATAATCCAGGACATTGAGCCTTTTATTCTCAAAACTCTGATGATAATTTTAAGTCATATTTTAACATTTAAAAGTAGAATTACTATATGTAGCCCCTTTAAAGGTGAATTTATTGTTGGTGATTGTTCCCAGATATTTCAAATACATGACCTGTTCCACTTCCTGCTTATTTATGATATTTGGCTTAAAGACGGGTCATACGCCACCTGCTCCTGTCCTCCCTTCCCTGGTCTTCCTGACATTCAGGTCAAGGGAAGCCACCTTCAAACCAGGAGACAAGGTGGTTTATGTGCTGAGAGTAGGAAGGGCTGCAGACTTCCTGCAGGCAGACAACCAGGGCCATGTCATTGGTTTATTTCATGAGTTAGATATCTTTAAATAGAAGAATACTGGTCACAGATTACTGGATGTCATATTTATAACTCTTCAACTTTCAGCATTAGTATTTTTTAATCAGTACAAAAATGCTTGACTTTGGATCTGCTTCTGTGTTTAATTACCATTATATGGTCTTGATCAATGCTCACCGCACAGTTATAGAAATATACCTGCGATTTTCTTTAAAATTAAAGGAAACATCCCTTCAATAAGGTATAAATATTGATATTCTCTTCAAAGAATATTGTTTTTGTCCTCCATTTATAAGTTATTTGTTGTTCTTGATTTAAATATAACTACTTACTTTATTAATACATGCAGCAAAAATTTCACCTTTAAAAAAAAACAGAATTATGTTGCACATTTGCACACAAAAAACCTGGATAGTTTTACAGTTCCCATTTATGACAATTGAAGACTTTCACCATCAGTGGAACAATAATTATTGTCCTGGGTTGTATATAATTGGTAATACAAGCTTATGAAAATAACATTAATTTCTAAATAATTATCATTTTCTGTCATCTCAGTTCAATGCAAAATCTGACAGGAATTATTGCTGAATTGACACCAACATTTTTCAGTTTTAATGCAACTGTATAGTTTTCTAAATATCAGTGATTTTATTCTTAATTACTAACAATCAGTATCGTTATCAGCCCCGAAAGAATAAAATAGGTCAATCCCTGCTTTACTGCTTACATTTAACGTCATATTGTGATGATGGAGAATGAGAGGAAAAGATAAAACTAAGAGGGTAGATAAAACACAGCCCTGTTGAAAACATTGTTCAGGACAAGGTCATGGAGAATGTGTCATTACTGGAATACAGACTTATTGGAGCCTCACAGATGCAGGACAAAGGTGAGTTCAGGCCACATAGACATCACATGTTTTATACACTGTCTCTCCAAAACAAAAAGTCTCCATCTGGATTTAACTGAGCATATAAGTAGGAGCTGTCTATTGGATAATTACTGCAGGGATTCAGATGTTTCAGCTGCAACAAATTCTTTAACCCTAACTGATGCAGTGAGCAGTTCCTCTTTTCTTGAACGTTGGACTGTGGTTCAATGGAAAAAGGTCATGAGTCCAGATTGACCCTGTTCCAGAGTGATGGGTGTATCAGAGTGAGATGGAAAAGAGGTGGATGAAGTGATTACCCATCATGCCTAGTGCCTACAGTACAAGCCTGTGGGGGCAGTGTTATAATCGGAGGTTCCTTCAGTTGGACAGGTCCAGGTTCAGCAACCTTTTGTATCCATAAAATGACAAAGAAATTTTGTGACATTGCATGAGCTTACTGAAAGAATATAACGTGAAAGATAAATATTAGAATACGGGACTTCTTTTGCCCTTACTGTATAGAAACCTGTAAATATGGCACACATTTTTGCCTTAAGAATTGAATATATAAGTAGTAACTCATGAGTCTGACACATAAGGTTAGACATGCACTACAGCATTATTCTTGTCAGTGTAAAAATGGAAGGTCCTTATTCTTAAAAAAAGAATCTCACGGCTATATGCAAAGCAGAACTTGGCCAAGAAAGTGTATGACCTTGATAAAAGAGAAAGAAATACAGAATAGAAGTAGGATTATTAGGCAATGTGAGCCTGTTGTTGAAAGAAATCTGAGGAAAAAGAACTGCAAAAACAGAGGAAGACATGGAATACACTGTCACTTCAACATATGCATTGTGTAAATTAGAAAGTTCCTTGTAAAAAAGAACAAGGTTGAACAAAAGTGACAAATAAACTGTGTCCCGTGTATAACTTTGGAGAAGTGATGGTAAACGATAACTGCCATTTCAGATCACAAAACAACTGTGCTGTACTGCAAATGGATCTATACACTCCTGTCAAGCAGCATCAAGGGCATTTCTATTCTTTCTTTCTTTCTTTCGTTCTTTCTTTCGTTCTTTCTTTTTTTCTTTCCCATTCATACGTCTCTTATTTTACTACACTGTAAAAAAATCCTGTTGTTTTTACGGAAAAAACTGGCAGCTGTGGTTACCAGAGCAATACTATAAGAAACACAACAAACCGTAACCATATCTACGGAGTAACATGTAGATTTGACATTTTAAACAAGTATATTTAACACTGGCTTTAAATGGTCTGTACTTATCCAGCATAGTTTATACACCTTCATAGTTCCCAGAGTGCTTTCCAAAACCACCAGGTCCTACTGGGAGCAATTTAGGGTTCAATGTCTTGTAAGGAAACTTCAACATGTGTGACATGTCAGAGCCCAGATTTGAACCATCAACCCTTCAGTCATTGGACGACCTGCTTTACCAACTGAGCCATAACCACCCACCACAAATGTTTGAAATGCTGATACATTAACTGTTTACTTTTTTATTACTTTTTTTTTTTTTTTTTAATTTTTTTTAAAGTGAATTGGCTGTTATTTTAACATTATGGTCTTGCAATTTAAACAGCACCAAATTGTTTTTCAATTTACAGTTTTATTTTGTCA
>JAPQRP010000005.1:5471647-5496941 GCA_037367295.1 Apogon hyalosoma
ATTAACACAAAAATCTTTTCAAATAAACAACTTTGTATTGTATTTTCACAAACAGTTTTTTTATGTTGCAATTTTACGACTTTTTAGTGTTAATCCTACGGTCAGTTTTTACAGTGTACTGAACCAATCTGTCACTCTGCCTTTTCGGAATTTTGTCATGAAGAGCATTGTGGAAATAGGATGTTCCGCACAGGCGCAGTGTCCGCTACCGGGTCAGACGGAATGGAAGGAATCACTGTAAGTTAATTGTCATCTTATAACACGGGGTGTGTGATCATGAAAAACAATAATTAGAGACTCGTTTCATGGCATTTTTGGAAAACGTCAGTGCGTAGACTTACCATACATGCTAGGGTGGCATGATATTGGAAAAAAAAACCTGACATTGTTAATTTTTTTAATGTTTATTTTACGGTATTTTTTTTTTTTTTTTTTTTTTTTTTTTAGAGTGTACAGCTTTGACAAACCACACGAGGCTTCTATGATGTGAAACCAAACCACAGCACAGTTTCTTCCACATTTGCATGTTCCTCCCCCGTGTTTCACCTGCCACCCGTGTCCTGCCATTTATGTCATCAGTTATTTCCATTCGTCACTCTACAAGAAGCCCCCCCCCACCTCTCTCTCTCTCTCTCTCTCTCTCTCTCTCTCTCTCTCTCTCCTCTGTCGTTAGACGCATCAGTCCGTTTTCCTGTTCGAGCGTCAGTGCGCACTGCAAACTTCTGCTGACTGAAAATGAGCTGCAACTCTGACTTTTCGTGTGCGTTCAGGGGTATTTCTTTACGTTCAGTCGCATAGATCTTTGTATGATTTCACTATTCGCCAGAAGCTTGACAGTCGAATGGAAAACCAGAGCCTCATTTTTCTATCTTCAGAAAAAGGTAAGAAAGCATCACCTTAAACCTTAAAACATAATGATCTCTTGAGCCGAAAAAGTCAGCAGCCCTCAGGTATTTATGGTTTAACTTTGGATTTCACTGTATCAACATTGTGACAGCATGTTGTAGCGAAATACGGGATAGGTTTGGATTATGAATCATCTAAAATAAAGTATTCTCTAAGAATAAGTTTACTGTAATACGCGTCTGAGTTATTATTATTTTACTAAATGATAATTCAGATTCAGAATTCTTTATTAGTCTCCATAATACATAAAGCTCTAAATATACACATAGTTATGTATATATATATATATAGATATATATACACACACACACCCAAGTATACATTTTAAAAACACTCTTTTAAAACTCAGAACAGCAAAGTCTACAGTATATACTAGACAAATATTATCTATATAAGTAATAGAAATATACATGAATAACTGTGTAAAATAGGATTGTATGTAATTAGAATTATGTGCTTATTATGAGGAGTTCTCCAGTCTGAACATACACAGGATGTAAATATCAGCAAGCAGCTCAGATAAAACCAGAGTATGACATATGTACTTTATACAGTAGTTGAGCGCTGCCTTCAGTGTTGTGTTGTTGGACTGAGATGATGTTTGTGTGTCTGTTGTGTTGGCACCTGCCTTCAGTTCACACTCTGGTGCCAGGTGAGTCTCCTTCTGGAGGTAAAAACAGTGCTTTCCACAGTAATGCTGCATTCCTGGTTTGCTTTAACTTTGCTGGAGCTGAGCTGGTGCATTGATTGACAGGTCAGTGACAGATCCTCCAGAGCAGGATGCACATTTTCTTATCATTTCCTCCAAGGTTGTGAGCTTAGATCACGTAGTAATTTTCTCACAATGCTTTTGCCAACTTGAGTGAGGATAAGGTTCCCTGTCTGTTGTAGGCTTAAGTTTAATTACAATCACTCCTGGAAGTCCAAATTTTGTATAAACTTGATTTTTTTGTTTGAGTTCATAAATATTTTCAGCTCCTCTGGGTCTTCAACTCAATGACTACAGAACTTCCGGTCGCTGTAGTGTTACAGACTGGATAAACCCTGTTTTTGAAATTCCTCTGGCCTGTGAGAAGGTTTCAGTAAAACAATAGACGAAATGTTGGACTTTGGTTCGATGTACTGCCAGTCAGGTTCACTGTTGGTAGATCGACTACAGGGTTATATGAAGCCAAGGGAGGAAGATTAATATAGGGACTGTGTGTTACGAGGAACCATATAATTGTTTTAGTGTTTGAACTATAGTTGCATTACATTGTTTTTCTATTTTGGGCCCATTTCCGTGCATTATATTTAATACACACTAGTACTGCACTGGTCAGTATCAGGCAGACTTTGAGGCAAAACAGAATTCATTTACATGTGTCTGTATTATAGTATTTTGGAACAACTACAGAAAAAAATCCAAAATCCCTTTTCATTGTGTTATTTATTGTATTACTTATTTATTGTAACCACTTTGTGCTCATTTAATGTTGCTCTGTGAAGCACTTTGGCTGCATGTCTCTCTGGCAGGTGCTGCACTAATGAAATTTGTGTTCAGATTTAAGTTGAGGTTGCACTAAATTAGAATAATTAAAAGTGACAGAAGATGTTAACCTAAAGGAAATGAAACCTAGAACTTTCCAGGATCATTTTCTGTGGTCTCTTGTTATTTAATGGAGAATTAAATAACTGAATTATTATCTTGGTGTGGGTGAGAACATTATAATCACACCATATGGATGTGAACACATGGGCAGCAGAAACTCCAGTGTCAGGACAGAGGACAGTAGACAACTCATCTTGTAGACACAGAGTTAGATGTAGATACAGTAATTGTGACATTAGACAGATGCCTCATTGGTTTCATGTTAAGTCTGTGGGAACATTTGACAGACATGAGATCCTTCTGTCTGAAATGGGATGAGAAACTGGGACTGAATTAGGATTGGACTGAGAATTCCTGTTCTCTGAGATACACTGATCTAACCCATCTAAAATGGGTCAGAATGCCACAGACATACACTTAATCTTGTTAAATCTTATCTTGTCGAGTCTTGCTTGTGGTATAAACCTTGAACAAGGTCACATTTACATGTGTTTTTCACTGTGCTTATAACTCTCACCTTCCGCTTCTGTCTGCCTGTGGGCTCTCAGGTCACAAAATGTTTTTGTGTTTTAACCAACTGGATGAAATGTGGTAGTTTAATGATATGCAACCTGTGTAAGGTATCAAGGCACATATAATCAAGCCAATATTTACTGAGTTTTACAACCACAAATAACCCCTGACTTGATTATATTTTATTTTGTTATTTCAAACTACTGCCTTTTTATGATCTTTTATTACTTTATAAAAACACTATCTAATCACAAACACACACATATATTTTCTCTCTCTCAACATGCTGTTGTAAAAACATTCTATGTGAGTTTGAATGTAGGAATGCAACAGAGCTGGGTGATATGGCAAAAAAAATCTAAAGATTTCTGTGTAATGGATAATTTACAGTTTTTCTGGCAGCATGACATGAAGGCAAACCTTGCTTCCACAATACTCTTTCTTTATTAAAATGACATGCCACAGATAACTAGAGAAACACATTCACAATTTATTACAAGAAGAAAACAAGTCACATTTTGGATTTTTGTTGTGCAGCAAAAGTCTCTAAAGGAATAATCTAATTTTTCCGATAACATTTTTCACAAAAAAATAAATATATCAGTTAATTCAATACGTTACCTGGCCTTAATATGCAGAGGCTCAGAACTGAAGACCTTTGGGACAATGAAATACATTTAATTTTATATTAGATCCTACAAAATCCCTGTTTTCAGATATGTTAATGCTCTTATAGATACATCTTAATGGTGCAGAATTAGAAAACACAGACAGTGTGTATTTTCTGTAAGTGCTGGATGCATTTGATCGGTTTGTGTTTGGTTTGACACTGTTAACATTGTCCTACATGCTTGTGTGATTCATCTCATTATTTATCTGAAATTATCCAGAAACCTGTCATTCTGTCCCATGAGCGGCTGTAGCCCAGTAAACCAATTAACTTGACCTACATTCAACCTCCCTCTTCTTAAAGGTTAAATGAGGTTGTGCTACCATTCATGCTATATATCCTTAATCGGCTTACTGTATTGTAGAAAAATACTTTGAAAAACACAGAAAAACTTGTCAGATTTAATAATGATAGTACAGTGTCATATATCTAAATGTATGGTTGGTTTACCTTGTGTAATTATGAGTCATTCTGGAGGTAAGTGGGTCAATGACGGGAATGATGCATAGTTGGGTTTTGGGGAACTTTTCCAGGAATAAAAGCTGCATTGTTGGATTCTGCTTTGGCTGAGTATGGAAAACAAAGTGTCCCCCTGTCTTCCAGAGATAGATGGCTTTTCTGACCTGTGTGTGTATGTGTTAACCTGTGATCTATTTGTACAGGCCATGACACTGAGATTGTGTCTCTGTTTCTCTCCACAGACTGCTGCTTTTAACTTGATCGTTCATCCCAGACTCTCCTGTTGTGACATTCTCCTGCTCTCTATGACAAAATTTACCACAAAAAAACAAAAGAAACCCCAACAATAATAAGACTGGTGGATAAAGAGGAAGGCTGACAGACTGATACAGATTGTATGGCAGTAAAAGGTACAACAAACAAGTGATGTTTGTGGTGGGTACATCCTGTGTTGGCTGTCCTGTGACACAATCAGTCCTTCCTGAAGACGTACCATGCAGTTTGGAAAGAAGATATCTGTTTTAAAAACACACCAGGGGGCAAAAAAGAGGAAAAAACAACCATGGAGAGTGACGATCTGATCTATATTGGCCTGGAGCTGGTGATCGCCAGCCTGGCTGTGGCTGGGAACGTCCTGGTCTGCTGGGCGGTCTGCCTTAACTCCAACCTGCAGAGCATCACCAACTTCTTTGTGGTGTCACTGGCAGTGGCTGACATTGCTGTGGGACTGCTGGCTATCCCTTTTGCCATCGCTATTAGGTAACATTTTCTTCACTTTATATAAACATTTCTGATTTTCTTTAATTTCAGAAATGCTGCTTTCCAAATTTGTCACAATGTAATATTTTGATATATTTCTTACAACCAACATCAGCACCGGTTTCTGCGCTGAATTCCACGGCTGTCTGTTCATTGCCTGCTTCGTCCTCGTCCTCACTCAGAGCTCCATCTTCAGCCTCCTGGCTATTGCTGTGGACCGTTACATTGCAATTAAGAACCCACTCAGGTGAGAGATAAAAAGCTTACATCAGCCATTTAATGACTCAAAAAAAAAAACCACAGCAGGCCAGGCTCTGATTAAAGAACAAAATGTATAAAAGAGGCACACTGGCTTACACTGTGAGTCAAAAGCAATGTGACAATAGCAGCTTCATTATCAGGGTTTTTAATGGGTCAGAATGAGGCAACAGTGATACTTTCAGCTGGCTTAATCAAATGTCTTTTACAGGTAGCAAATTTGAATTGTTTTAATTATTATGTGATTGAAGAAAATGGCAGTTATCATGTGGAAACAAACAAAACAGGAATGTAAAGTTACTGTTACCACAGATTCACTGACTGTCACAGATAAAACCTTAGAGTAGATAAGACAGTTCAACAGCCTACAATAAAGTTAAAAACCTCTTTTCTGCACCAGTAGAGTAATGTTTCTATTAGGTAAGTATCTAATAAGAGAGATCACTTTTGTCTGGTATACCTACCTTGGTCATAAATTAAATATATGTGTTGTTTTGCTTATTAGAGTTTTTGGGAGCTGGAAGTGTTGTGGAAATTGACAATAGTGGCAAGAAAATCCTCATTAACAAGGTCTAATGTTCATTTCTAGATGAATACAACCAGTTTCCTTTTGCTCAGTGTACATTCATTTCCTGTTTAATACTTGCTTATGCAAGGTACCACTTACCACAGACATGTTGGTACAGAGAGGAAATCTGAGAGTCAGACACAAGTGTAATGGTGAAACAAAACCTCTTTGTTGTACTTTCTGTGGTAATTACCATATCAACAAAACCACCCAAAAACTTTCATTTTTTGAAGTATTTCTAAAATAACACAATATTCTCCATTTATTCTTTCTTGGGCAGGCATTTTGACACACTGTTGAACATCTTGCTCACATGTGTGTAACCACTGTTTAACAACAGTCACATTCTTTACTCCTGCCATGAAAGGATATTTCATCTAGTAAGCCATAGCAGGTGACGCATTTGTATAAGCACTTGCATAACAGCTTGATTTGCTCCTGTGTGTATTTGTTTGTGTGCGGTGCCACAACCCTGGCATCAAAGACTGCACAGCTAATAATTCATCAGAATTTTAGGGGAGCTTAATATAGCCTACTGGCTGCCACCCTAATGCCAGCCTGATAGTCTGATGGCTACAAAACACAGAGGGAAGTTGATGTGGGTGAGGTGATGTTACCAAGAATATCAAGTTATTCATGCCAATTTGCTATTTTTATTCCTCCATATTGGTCCATTTCTTCACTCTGCTTGAAACACTGGTGCGCATTGTTGGTGCAAACAAAGGTTATAGATGCAGTTTATCAGAATTAGTTGGACACTGATGGCCCAGGTGGTTTTCACACAGGACATGTGACTGTCTCTCCATTTTTTTAAAAAGAAAAATACAGCTGCTTTTTGTGTCTTTGTAAAAGTATTGTTTCAGGAGGAGGCTTACAACTGAAGCTAAAATATATTTCAGTCCCTAGAGGATTACACTTTTTGAGGGGGATTGTTGCAGCTTTTCTAAAATACTATGATGCTTTTTAAAGTGGTTTTTTTAAGGGTTTTTAGGGTTTTTGTTTTTTGCAGTGAAAAGGAAAATACAAGGGGAAAAAATAGCAAAAATTTATTGCAGTTTTATTTGAAAGCATGTTTTTTTCCAATAAGAATAAAAACATACTGTTCTGAATTTCTGACTACAAAAAATTAACACTTAATTTGTAAATGGAGGGATGTAACACAAAACTGCATCTATATAGATATCAAACTCCCAGTCAAAACATCAAACACAAAATTAAATATACATATTAAAGTGCACAGGAAACTGACATCTGACAATAATAATGAGAAATGGTTTCCTTGAGTAATAAACAGACAAAAACCAAACAACAACAAATACCAGTATAAATACCATATTACCATTTACAGTGTTGGTAGCAACAGGAATAAATACTTTTCTGAACTCTTTTAGATATAGACTGTGTCTGTATCTTGGTATTCATGGATGGTCTAATATTTAAATGAACATATTTTCACTGTTCATGTTAAGGACAAGGTGCTTGTAGACTTTCAAGAAATAGTACAGTGTATTGTGAAGTGTAATTCCTTGTAATCTACAAATGTATTTAACTATTAATCGTTTCACTTTCGGTAGTTAGTAAGATGTTTGATGTGACTTCTAAACTCCAGTGTAGCCCAACCAGATGTGTGAAAATATCTGAGCTTGCAGAGAGAAAGGTGTTAATAAACAGCAATGCAGATATGTCATGTCCTTAGTAGGTTTATTTATGCACAGTCAGTCACACTGCTCCTGCAGCAAAATACAGCAGAATTTCACACACACAGATTAATAAAACTGGGAGGCTCACAAATACTGAGAGGATTTTGGTGAAGTAGACTGACTATTTGTTCTTCTAGTTCAATGAGGTAACTTTGTCTAATTAAATAAGTCATGCATTTACGCTTCAAAACACAACCACTTCCCCCTGATTTAAATGGCCAAATATTAAATCTTCTGCAAATGTATGTCATCACAATGAGATTAGATACAGCAGCAGGCCCTAATGTACAATTTTATGTTTTGCTCAATATTTCAGGTACAACAGTGTGGTTACAACACAGAGAGCACATGGCATCATTGCTTTGTGCTGGGTCCTGTCCATAGTCATTGGCCTGACACCGATGTTGGGCTGGAACACAGGTAGAAGATGTTAATTTGTATCATCATTTTAGAGCATGGCAAATGTACAAAACCAGTTTCAAATAATCAAATGTGTGCATCAGCTTTGTTTTACATATATAAAGCAATGCATTTGCTTTCCAAAACATGACCCGCTTTAAGTTCCAGGATATCATACATAGAAAATGTGATTTTTTTTTATGAGATTATAACTGGATCTGGAATGATGAATCACTGTCATATTTTTTGAGGAAAGTTGTGCTTCACTATTAGTATTAGTAGCACAGATTGTAAGTCCTTAAATCTAAAACCCAACAATCTGCACATAAAGCCAGGGTGAAAAGCCACTTGCAAATGCATAGCATCACCAGGAAAATTACCAAAATCCTGTTCCAGCATCACATGATGTGAAATAGAGCTGAAACTGCTTCAAAATGATCTTAAAAAGGCTTTAAAAAGTCTTACATTTAACTTGTTGAAACCCACAGAATCTCACTAGTGACACTGATTTTGTTGTCCCATGCACATTCTATTAGTTGCATTAAATATAATTATATTTCCTTGACAACATTTAACACTGAAGATAAGCCTCCATTTTCTCTGTTCTGCAGGTGGAAACTCCACCAGCGTCACCAACAGCACCCAGTGTCCTGAGGGCCTGACTGCATGCCTGTTCGAGGGAGTGGTCACCCTGGATTACATGATCTATTTTAATTTCTTCGGCTGCGTGTTGCTGCCCCTGGTGGTCATGCTGGTCATTTATGTGAACATCTTCATGGTTGCACGGCATCAGCTCCGACTCATTGGACTCAAAATCGCACATACACGTTCTCCAGGAGAAGTCACGTCGTCATCTCGTTCAACTTTGCAGAAGGAGGTGCACGCTGCCAAATCGCTGGCTATCATTGTGGGTTTATTTGCATTCTGTTGGCTTCCACTGCACATCATCAACTGTTTCAACCACCTGTGCCAGGGATGCAAACGCCCACATATCTGGGTGATGAATATTGCCATTATCCTTTCACATGCTAACTCTGTTGTGAATCCTTTTATCTATGCTTACCGCATTCGAGAATTCAGACAGACTTTCCACAAGATCCTGTATCAGAACATCCTCAGGCAGGGAGATAGACACGGATTTCGGGGTGGGAGTGGTGACAGTAGAGGCCTGGGGAGCATCCACCGCACCCCCTCTCGCACCAGTAGAGAGGGCTCGTCATGTGGCACAGTAGTGAATAGCTACATTCTTGACCCCAGCTCTGAATGTTCTTCACCTAAAGCTACTCAAGAAGCCTCCAGCCACTGGACAGGAAAGTTAGAAACTACATCAAGTAGCTACATACCAAATGGACACCAAATACAGGTTGGCTCCTTTCCAAAGAAACAGCAACTGAGCATCATGGGAGAGGACACAGTCACATATCTGGGAAGGACCGCAGATGTTTTTGAGGTTAAAGACAGAGGAAGTGGCATCACTTTTATGAATGTTCACGCTTTTTCTACAAGACAGATGGGCTCAGCCCACTCCACAGAACTAACAGAAATCTCATGACAAAAATGACTTTTGGATGTTAAAAATATACTCAGATCACCTTAAGTTATAAATTCATTCATCAGTTGTAACATTATGAAGATGTGCTCTGGACTTGCTTGAAAATGACCATAGGTAGTTATTTGTGTCAAAGCATAAGTTGCATCAAAATGGCAGCATATTTATCTCTTTATCGCTCATTCTCTCTGAAGTCAAAAATAAACAATTTTCTAGTCACATTGTTAGCCTATACCTTATTTATTATTAATTGTCCCTGAGTTGCTCCATATATTACAACAACTTTTGAAGGAAGAAGCATGTTAATTGTGGGCTGATACATTTTCTTGTGTATGTTTCATCCTAGATCCTTTTTTTTGACATTTGATATACATAAGACACAACTCATCACACTATCACTACTACTAGACAACACCTTTTTCTACACTTTATCTTGATTTACCTAATTTTACTACAAACATTTTCTTGAACAATGTTAGAATTAATGTTCTCAACTTCTGGAATGGGTGGTATTATTATTATTGTTGTTGTTGTTAATTGTTATAAGCTTGTTCTCTTGTGACTTTAAGTCCTCCCAACAAATGTATCTGATGCCAATCAGTTTAACTATAAACCCTGCTCTCACACAAACTTCAGACTGCTGAGATGAAGTATCTCTAGCCCTTGTAAGAGCTGTAACCAGTGGTCTCACAGAAATAGTTCTTTATGACCTCTTTGTGAAACACAATAAAGCTGTTTAAAGACAGGCATAAAGTGCCCCACACCCCTTGTGTAAGGCCTTGTTAAAAAACAATTTCTCAAAGTGCTAGATAACTACAGAACAGTTAATGTTGCTAGTTTGATCAGTGATTTGATAACTGCTAGGCAACAACATGTTTGTTACTGGTTGAACAGCAATGTGACATATGACTCAGTGGCACCAATGTATGCAGGTCAGTTAACCCCCAGCCAAAACAAAGAGACTGTTGCAGCTATTCAAATATTACTCCATATGCCTGTAATATGCCAGTTTTAGAGTCATGCTTGTATGCATAGAAAGCTTTAAAAACACATACACATCACCACAGACTACTCAGAGGTGTTTACAGAGTGGCTGGGCTGCTGACGCCAGTCAATGACCCTAATGCAATGGAAATCAAATGAAGCTTCATTTGATGATGTCTTTTATTATGCCATTATGCTTTACCTTTCCTCATTAAAAAGCCCTTTCACTGCAAAAAAGAACTGCATTAAGAAGCATTTACTAGATGTGTGCAATCCTGGAGACTAGCAAATAAACATACATGGGTATGTGTTAATAACATGTATATTTATTCAAAAACTATGCATATCATTTGTTTAGTACACTCTGTGGTCATGTACAGTGGTAGTTATAAGCATCAGGCATTTTCATTTTAATTTTTTTTTTTTTTTTTTTTTAAGTGTAAACACCTGAGTGAGTGTAAATCTACTGTGTAGGGTATGAAAATTATGTGGTTATGTGTTATTCAAATATAAGTCATCGCTTACCCTTAGTGTATACTGTAGTGATGGAACCACTGTTGGATCTTTGGTGACAGAATGTCTAATGGGACACCATAGTATGTTGCAGTGTCATAAATTAATGATGTTGGTATGCAAAATGTGTGTCCAACTTAAACAAACAAATTGGCAGATTTGCTTTGGAAAGGTACTGTAGATATTTTATTACACTGTGCAAATATTGTTGGTATACTATACCATGTAGTTGTTTTTTTTTTTTAAACACAACAAAGGATTATGCATCATTGCAAAGTTGAGGGATGGATAACAACAACCCCACCGCCCACCCTCGTAACATGTTATTTTAAAATGTGTTTTTGTGCTTTATGTGCCCTAACTGTATTTTACATAGCCTCCTTTGCACGTGGTAAGAGTGTTTCAGTCGGGCTTGGGTTTCTTGGATTCCCAGACTTCTTAACTTGATAATCCAGTCTTAACATTCTTAAACGCTGTAAACATAAACACATTAGAATTTATGGGTGAGACATAATATATTTATACATAGTTACATTTTAGCTCATTTATTGCACTTGATACAGCGATGCTTGAGGAATACACACAGACTATATAAATAATGGAGGTAATGCGAATATACTTTTCAGCGTGTTCATGGTCTAAAAATACAAGACCCACAATCCACCGCGTCGCAGGACCGGAAGTACTTGGTTGAACTGTTGTGGCATTGTGGGAAGGCGGAAAAAGGCTCAAAAACCGTACGGGAAGGCGACTTGTGCACGTTGGACATTCGGACTAGAAGAATAAACAGTAACAAAGACATCGTTTTCCCAACACGAAATAAAGGTAAAGGTGATTGCATATTCCGCAGAAGTGGCATTATTCGTTACATTATCCAACAGTTATGTTCAGATTTGTTTGCTTGCGCTCATTCATTCTATTTCACAACATGGCTCCGTCTGTTTGCCGAGGTCTAGGCTTCAGTTTGTTTAAAATATTCACAGTATTGACTTTCAAGACGAGTTAAGCTTTGGTTTTAATATGTAGTTATCACTAATTGATATAAGAAATGTGTAGTATATTCTTCACCAGTCATGGTTAATGGGTGGTTTATTAAATCATGTGGGGTTAGCTTAATGTAGCTAATTTAGCTAGCGGGTGTCATGAAATTGGTTTTGTCAAAAATTCGAGGTTGGCCTTTTAGAACAGCCTTTCACTATTTTATAGCTTTGGAAATGCTACTTTTTATGTTCAGCAGTGAATGATGAGATTCTGCTCTAAATACATTAATTAAATGTAGGCGGTGAACTGTTAAAGGTTCTGGCGACATCAAACCTTTTCAGAAACAGTGCTGAATATTTCGAAAAGTGGTTTCCATCAGCTTTGCACGAACCCAAGTGAATAAAACTACCTAATGGGACGATAAAACTCTAGCAAAGTAGACTAAAAGAAACTCAAGCACATTTTTACACTTTAATGGTATTTGACTGTGTATGTCCCAGTGTTCCCTAATGCTCTCTGAGTCAGTGTATGTTAACATGCTTTTGTATCTCCCTGGATCAGAAAAATGTCCATCGGCGTACCCATCAAGGTCCTGCATGAAGCAGAGGGGCACATTGTGACCTGTGAGACCAACACTGGAGAAGTGTACAGAGGCAAGCTGATTGAAGCTGAGGACAACATGAACTGCCAGGTTGGTTCACTGTAATGACCAAAAAAATAATCTTATTTTATGCTTTTAATGGTATAATAATGATACAAGGTTGTACTTTTTTTTTTCTTTTTTTTTTTGCAGGGTCAGAATTTGAATTATTTGTGCTGAGGATTTTTTGTTTTAAGTTTATGTAGATACTAAATGAGTAATTTTAAATGTATTTGTTCATTGGGAATGGAGTGAAAGTGTTTGTTGCCATCTTGTTAATTGAGTGTCTATAAAATTCACACAGTAGTGCCATCAACTGTCATCCAAGTGCAACACAGCCAACTCCAGAACTCCAGATCCTACTAGTTAGTTTTTAAATTTGATTATTGTTGAGAATCCTTTTCAGATGTTATTAATTTAGACATTATTGATTAAAACCAGCATGTTCTGGTGCTGAAAGACAGGGTTAGAAACCAGTCTTGCATAGCATTTTTAGCAGTAGTTTGGTTGTGCATGGGTGAGGTACTGTTAAAAAAAAAAACAGATGTCCTTAAATATGTGATTCAGATGAGATTTGTTTCCTCTGTCCTCACAGATGTCCAACATCACAGTGACCTACCGTGATGGGAGGGTGGCACAGTTGGAGCAGGTGTACATTCGCGGTAGCAAGATCCGCTTTTTGATTTTACCTGACATGTTAAAGAATGCTCCTATGTTGAAGAGTATGAAAAACAAGAACCAGGGGTCAGGAGCTGGACGGGGCAAGGCTGCTATTCTCAAAGCGCAGGGTGAGTGGCTTTCACTTTTGCATTTTCATTTCCTCCAGTCAGTTTAAATGTACTCTTTTTCTTATTCAGTTTTTATATACCTTCTCGAACGTGCTGCTGTAGCAACTTCAATATGTCCCTTTGAAAATGGAGGTTTACATTTCTGTTTTCATAGTGATAATAAATATATTTGACAAATGTGGGGATGGAAACTACTTGGTTTGTATAGTATAGTTTTAATTTCAGCTTAATTTGTTTTTAACCACTTTTAACTTTTTTATTAGCTTTTGTTAGATTATGTGTTTTCTTTAGTTTTTTTTTTTTTTTTTTTAGCTATATGGGTTGTGAGATTCAAAGGTAGGAAAAGTATTGTCTAATATTGAAAATAATCACAAGTGGGACTCCCTCACCTCTTGCTGCCAAGACACCAAGCATTGCTGCCATCAGCTTGTATATATAAAAAAAAAAAAAGCCCAGCTAAAAATTGCAAGATAATTTCTTGTTCACCCAAAATAATCGGCTTATGTATGAAATAAATGATCAAATATGACAATGAAAAATATTTTCTTTATAGTTAAAGGCAATTAAAAAAAACGGTACAATTTTAATTGGTCCCCAGTTTTTATAAACCCTTTGTTTTAGTTTTATTTCAGTTAATGAAAATGTTCTTTCTCTCTTGGATACTGTAATTTCTTTAATGATTATGATCTTTGCCAGAAGCATTTCATGTCCCTAGAGTTGTCTGAGCATAAGATAATTATCTCATACATTATAGCTTTATGAGGACACAAAATCTATAACACAGCACACAGTTATATTCTCAACTCCCCCAGTGGAGATTTATCTTCAGAAGACACTTTAACAGATGGGAACCGGTGATTATCTGTAACTATGGGATAATTACTACAGGTCATGTTTCAGTGTTGCGTCATTCTGACCTTTCAAAATAACATTTTTCTGTTTCATATATCAACAGTGGCTGCACGGGGTCGAGGCCGTGGAGGAATGGGAAGAGGCAACATCTTCCAGAAGAGACGATAACTGCTCTGAATTTAAGAGTATTGCTTTGTATAGTCCTTTTTGTTTTTTAACATGTTTTTCTTTCTCGGATTGGATATCTTGGGTATTGTTTTCAATCTCATGCTTTGCAGGTTATTGTTAATTTCATTTTTTATGAAAATAAACACTTGAAATTGATGTGCCACTTTTCAGTTCAATTTGTAATTTTGTTTCACTGTGAACCACATTTATTTGTTAGATTTAATTTTATTGATAGATTATTGACACGGTTGGCAGTCTTGCTAAAATGTCTTGGTGTGTGGTGGAACTTTCAATTGTATAAACACCTCATCGGCAGGAGTTTGGCGCTCATTTGTACCTTCTGTGGTGTTCAAAGTATTTTACTTTGTCTGAATGTTTTATAATGGTTGAATAAGTTTTTAGATTAAGTACCAAAGCAGCAATATAAACAATATTACAAGTGAAATTCATCCAAGTAAGATCCTACTCCGGTACAGAAGTGTCAGCAATGTATAATGCAAGTAAATGCAAATACAATTTATGAGCATTTTTTAAATTAAATCATAAGAAATTGGGGGAGGTGATAACTCAGGTGTGTCCAACTTGAGCCTGACTAAATGGGAAGTGGCAAAAAAGCTTGAAAACCACTTAATATCTGTATCCTATTACGAAAGCTTGTTTTACTGTGTAAATTCTTTATCTTACAGCCAAGATATTACATAGCTGTAGTGAAGTAAAAGGTATAGTTTTTACCAATAAAATCTCCTGAGACCCATGCATTTCTGTTATCTGTAGGAGATGAGTTTAACAGCTTTAATGGGAAAAAAGCATGTATACAGTGTTTAGTGCAAAGGACATTCCATAAAAGAAATACTGTATCTGAAAAACTTGCATCATGGTTACAATCAAGGCAAGTGTTTAATATGAAAAAGCCCAAACTTTATCTTTCCTGGGTCTCAGGGTGGTATATTCGAATGCAAATAGAAATCGGCATAACAATTAAATACTAAATTACAACCACCTTAAATTTGTACCTGGGTAAAGTGAGTGTAATTCTATATTTTTCTAGTTGGGTCCGTGTGCTGCTTTGTAATAAATATCCCACTGGGGGGCGCCAGTTGACAACCTGCTGGAAGTAGAAATCCCCAGGGGCAGTCAAGTGTTATTTTGAGCTTGTGAGAACCGAAAGGGGGAACAAAACCAAGCCTCCACATCCACCTCCGCAGCTGCTGGTTTGTCTGGCCCGTGTCGCTATGAAACTTTAATTGTCTGCAGCCGTTTTCCGGGCACTTCCTCCGGGAGAAACACGGGACCTGTGTGCCCAGCTGGATTGGTCCATCATAACATCGCTTATCAGTGTGTGGATGCTCTCCGTTCCACAAACAGCTACGCTAGCTAGCTGTCGAGCAAAGCTACTCACACCTCCGCGGAAGACGGAAAACATCACCCAGATACTGAGTTTTAAGCCTGACATACGCGTTAAGGTAAGGCTTTATTTTAACAGCGGGCACTGGCTGTTGTTGTCTTGTGTTTTTTTTTTTTTTTTTCTTGTAAACGGGCGTTTCTTGAACGTTTCTCAGTCGCAGTAGCATCCTGTACTAGTGTCCACCAACATCTGTCTGTTTACAGATGAGGCAGCTGCTAACGTTAGCTGAGGTGCTTGGATTTGGGCTTAGAGTTAAGTTAGCTAGCTTAGTGGGACATCAGATAACGGTCTCACTGTTTTCTACGTGAGAATGTGATTATAACTAAATCCTCAACAATTTTAAGGTAAATCGACGGCTTCCTTCCTCACTTTGGAGTTGACTATCATTGTACTTGGTAAGCTATAGCTTTTAATCAGGTCCACGCCAAATATGAGTGTGATCATCTCTGAAACTGTGTAATTAACACAACAAAACACGTCGTTATGAAACAGACTTCTGTGTGAATTTGTGACCTTATTTCCGCTGGCACTTAAGGAAACCTTCGCTAATGCTATTAATGGAAGCAGGTTTGTTTTTCCATTATCTTCTAAATGGCTTGTTCAAACTTAAAGTGACATGAACATATCCTCAGATCGTTTCCATTTGCCGTGTGTTTTCCTTGTATGTTAGCAACTGCAAACATACGTGTTAGATAAATTGTTGCATTCTACAGTGATGCAGGTTCTGTGGTCAAAATGAGTAAACACCGGTGACCAGTGACAGATTTAGTTTAGTTTCTTCACCATATTGGTGTGATTCTGTTATAAACTGAAGAGGCTGTACACAGATCAGTAGTTAAAACATGTTAATAATAGCCCTGCAGGTTTTTGAATGGGACGTCGCGAAATCACACAAAATTGACTGGCATTTATTTTGATGATTAATCATTGAAGTAACAGTGCTAAACATTTAATGTAATGATTTTCTACTTTGCATTTTACACAAGTGTCAAGCCTGTATTTTTTAGTGTGTTGATAAATAAGCAGATGCAGGTTGTCATACTAAGCTCTGTATACTGGGCTGAGTGTGTGTGTGTGTGCGCGTGTGTGTGTGTGTGTGTGTTTGTATTTATTTATTTATTTATTTATTTTTACCATTGTATGGACCATATGGCTAGTGTCACAAAATATAACGACTTAATTAATGTCATTAATCATTAGCATGGAGATGGGCTAATAGTTCTACAATACCCAGCAGTGGTATATTTTGGGAATAACTGTAATGCCTGCCAATTACACATTTCTAATATTAATGTTCAGCTCTGATTGTGTGATAGCTCTACTTGGCTGTAGACTCTCATCCCTCCATTTACAGGAGCTTATCTGTTACAGTGCTCCGCAGGTCGCTGACAGGGTTGCCCTGTTGATCTTTTAATGAAGCTGGGGATCCTCCTCAGCTCCAGATGGCTTTGTGTTGTACTTGTATGTCTGCAGGACAGCGTCTGTGTCATTTTTAATGCTGTACATGGCTTGGACCCCCCACAGTCTCAGATAAGACCCTTCTCCCCCTCCCCTCCTGAGCAGATAGTGAAAGTCAGGTCATGTGACTTTTGTTATGATAAGAGTCATAGTATGGCATCTGGACCCAGGCAGCATCTGTTTGTGTTTCACGGGGCTCAAATCTAACTGCTTGTTCTTCAGTGAGCTGCAGGGATCACCAGGGATCAGGGAAGTTTAGAGCTTTAGCCTACAGTTCAGTTATCCACAACGTACAGTATCCTTATCCAGGAAATGTAAGATAAATGGAGGGCTAGAATGTGCCAGCGTGCTGAGATTGTGGGCTTATCAGCTTTTTAACCTAGTTAACAAGGATATCTGACAAAGAGGGATTTGACATTGCTAGTGTTTTGCTCAAAGCTTGAACACAGCTTTAACTTCCAGCCTAGAGTTGCTGTGATTGATCACTTAAAAGCTTGACATGAAGGATGTAGCCTACTCATTTTGTTGATTTTGCATTGTCAGATAGTTTCAACGATGCTAAAAGTTTCAGTTTTTTTTTTTTGGTTATGTATACCCGTTTTTTCACCAAACAAAGACATCTTAATTATAAAAGATAACTGTTATGTAACAGTTGAAGTCTTGCAGGCCTTTGTCACGCCGTCTTTGAATGTGCACTTATATATTCATACGCATTTATAAAACAACCTTTAATATAACACAACAGCTCAACAACGGCAACTGCTATTGGTGAAATGTCCTCTTGCTGATGGATGAAGTCACTTATCAAGGCCAAAATTGGCTGTTATTGACTGGATCCAATGTTAAAGGAGTGAAATTTTGTTTTTTTAAAATGGAATTATGCATTTTCAAACATTTCCCTGTGGTCTACATAAACTGTAAATGCTATGCTTAGGTTTGATTTCTTCATTAATTCAACTCCACAGGTCCATCTTCAACCTTATTTATGATAAATGACACCAGAAAGGTCATTTTGAGCGCTGGCCCTTTGAATGCAAATGAACCACTTCATGCCCCAACCCCTCCAGGTTGTTGGCCATGTTTTGTGTCCTGTTTTGCCTCTTGTGTTCGTTAATACAACCAACAACTGAACATTTTAGGTAATCGGCTCTAAGTTTGGACATATTTTCACTATGAACTACAAACACTGCTGACAAACAACTATGTCGTACTCGGAGAAATGTTTGAAGTCTAGACCTTATATGTGCAAATGTCGTGACGTAACTAGTTGTAGATGTAATGAATTAAGAAGGAATTAAAATGGGTTGTTGAAATCTACTCGATTTTTGCCAAAAAGAAAGATAGCTGTGCAGCACCTGAAGGGTTCAAATTCAATTTTTTTTTAACTGTTAGGGTCCAGATACACAAATAAATGTACCAAAGACTAATAAAAGTGGGTTTAGCAAAATATGACCCCTTTAAGTCACTATATTGGTGCATCTTTAGTAATGGCCCACTGAATTTAATTGCCTGTCAGTGGCACCCCATCTTCATTTTTGTTCAATTTTACTCACTTTCTGCCTAGGTTGGGCAACTTTGCTCCTCGAGGGCCGGTATCCTGCATGTTTTAGATATTTCCTTCTTCCAGCACACCTGGTTCAATTAATGATCAACTCAGCATCAAGCTCTGCAGAAGCCTGGTAATGATGTAATGGCTTTCAGATGTGCTGGAAGAGGGAAAAACATGCAGGATACCAGCCCTTGAGGACCAGAGTTGCCTACCCCTGGCCTAGGTCATGTAAGATACACACCGGCACTGGTTGTGAGGATTCGCTGTTTTATTTTTATTTATTTTATTTCTTTCAGTTGTACTCTGTTGGTACCTACTGGCACTGAAACCTTGTCAAAACCACCTCTCGGCTTGAATTCATCTGCCATGTGTTCATTTCCTTTGCTCCAGTGAGTCCTGCTGGTCAGACTGTGATTTCTCGAGTCAAAAGCTGTTCAGAGATAAAATGAGCTACTTTTGACTCGAAGCACACATTTCCAAACCCTGCTGGTAAGAGAATGAGGTTTGCTGTAATATTTTTGATCACTATGAGTAGGCTAGTAAATGCACTGTAATGCAATAAGGTAGTCTCACTGTCAATGCAGAAACTGCATTAATGCCTTTTCAATGGAAGAAGGTCTTAATTTGCTTTGCTTTACCATTTATCTTAGATCAAAGTAGGTCAGGCTTGGTAAGTTGGCTCTCTTCTATGGATATAAAAAGCCCACTGTAGCTGGTGCACTGTGAGTTTCATCTTGAGCCACGTCTCTGTATATCCGTACTCTGTTAAAACCGAATTCATGTGCTTGGGCACATTGTGGCACTGTTTGCATGCAGGGTTAGTTTGTGTTAAAAGTCAAGCATTGTTTGAGAGCTACTTAAAAGTCAATCGTGGTTTGAGAGCTACTTTTTGAAGCTGGAAGACACTTGAGCGCCACAAAGGCCAGAGCAGGGTCTGTTTTCAAGAACTGAATGCCAGATATGACACTTTGAAGATGAGCATAATTTGTTTCTGGAAGAAATACAGCCTTTTGCAATTACAGATTATTTTAGGTGCTCAAGTCAACTAAAGAGCAGCTGCCAAGTATTGGTTGTTCATTTAAATAATTTAATTGATAATTCTGTCAAAAAACAATTGCTCTGCATCCTTTTTGATCAGGACATAATGATGCAAATCTCTTCTGGTGTTAGACTTAAATATCCACCATGTTAGAGAATTTCTACTAGTTTCTGACAGTTTGTTGACTGAAAGATTTAGACTGGAGTAACAAGTTTCAAGCCTGATGTAACATCCTACATTAATGACAAAGAAAGACTTGTGACAAAAGACACCAGACAGATTAGAAGAGCTCAGGGGCAAAGAAGGTTCAGGGTCTATTTCATAAGTGTGTTTGTGACTAGTTTTTAATGTTAGACCAGGACCAGGCCAGGACTAGCACTGGGCAATATCAACAATAATCATCATGATGAAAACAGTTTTATATGAGTAGATATCTATAATCATCACAATTACAGCTGGATGATAAGGAGAAAATAATTAAAGATCTGTTTTTCTTTTTATAATACTCTCTCTTTACTAAAACTATATATAATATATGACTGAAGAAACATGTTCACAGTTAATAACTAAACATGTTGTATTTTTAATTTTGCTTGAGCAAGAAAGGTCTCCAGAGTAATAATATTGATTTTGCAATTAAAGCATTTCTCACAGTTTTCAGGTAACAAATCCTCGATTAATCAAGTTAATTTGATGAATTTCTAACGCTTAATTACAATCATAATAAATTGATGTCAGAATTTCAATCAATGTCAGAATTCCTTTTAAGTATAAATGCTGGATTGTACCTGAGTCAGAGTTAAAAAAGACACCTGGACAGTTATTTCCTGTTTTATTTATGGTCAGAGCAAGAAGCATGAATACTATTCAAGCAGCATTTCATGAGTTTAGAGGTAGAATGTTCAAAATGATAAATAATAAAACATTTGTTCAACTAACTTGTTAAACTAAGAAGTGGCAACAGCTGACAAAAATAAAAATGAGCAAAACATAGGTTTTAATTTGTCTTTGGTAAATAAAGTGTAGAACAAGAAATGGTAAAGGAATTATCTTTAGGAAATGTAGTAACTGCCGGAAAACAGTCGCAAAGCAATGAGATTTGTTAGTTATCTTTCCTGATGAGTCTGTCTGAAGCGTTTTCTAAGATGACTTGTTGATTTTACTGTGGCTGATTTTTTTTTTTCTAGAAAGTAAAGGTTTTCTGCTAGAATGAATTGTGTGTAGAGGTGTGACGTGTTTTTAGAATTTAAAAAAAGTCTTTATTTACCCAGAATTCATGGCAAATTAGTCCTAATTCAGATTTGAGTAGCAAATATATTTAGACATCTCTCTGAAGTCTGAATATTGTTTAGATATAAGCCTTAGTCATCTAAGGCTTCATCAGTCTATCTTTGAAAAAATGGCCCCAACTCTAGAAACAACTATGCATGGTATGAATCTGTGTAGATAAGTGTTGATTTCTGTTTTTACATCCCCATATATAGGCTGGAAGTGGAGGTAGAGAGGCCACCTGCAGTGGGTGTCTCTTCCCACACATTCCTCATTCTGAACTTGGCTTGAGCTGCTGCTGTCTTTTTTTTTTTTTTTTTTTTTACATGCCTCCCTTTGTTATGCTGTATCTCTGAGGTTTACTCAGCTCCCACACAGTGCCACAATACTGTCAAAACCATGATGGAAATGATGAATCTCAGTGTTCCCCCTCACCTCTGTCCACTCTTTCTCACCGATAATGAGCAGATCATAGGCTGATTGGACTTGGAGATGAAAATGGCTTTCTTGAAATTATAAAAGTCCTTCTTTAGATACTGTGGTGATGATAATCGACTTTGCTGTGTAACTAACAGCAAAAGTACACTGAACTGTTGCTTGTTTAGACCCATCAAATCTGTTCGGGATTAAAATTGCAATACTTGACGTGTTTGCATGAATTAATTAGCACTTAACAGAATGTGTGGAAAAAGTCCAGACTCCTTGGGTGTTTCATATGGAAAGAGCTGTTTCTACTTATGCTGCAGTGCCGCCGAACACTGTCTTCTACACCCTTTTATTACACCCACACCTCGGTTCATGTAAGCCAAGTCAAACACTATGCACCAGCTGTGTACAAAGTTAATTAAATGTTTGTTGTACATTTCAATGCTGTCACAATCTATATTTATTATTGGTTTAAAAATGCAAATGCCTTCCGGTCCTGGATCCTACATAAGCGGTACTTGTAGCCAGGTCAGTTTTGCTTCATGTCCTCACACCCTACAATGAGCAACTGTTTCATGTCTAATGTAGGTCATCCATTATTGTGAACAGAGTAGCCATTTGATTACCATTTTAATCAATTACTATGTAATACTGACAAATGGCTGGTTCTGGCTTGTCACTCAAGATGGTGTCTCAATGTGTTGGAGGATGGTCAGAAAAACACAAGCTGCATGAAGACTTCACCTAGAAAGCAGTGATTAGCATTTTACTTACCCATTAACACTGAGACACAGCATTTAAGTCTTTTTTTTCTCAGCACATCAGCTGAATAAAATCATAATATTCTAAAATTGTTTGAAAATGCAGTTTCAGGCAAAAAAAAAAGGATATTTTGGGAGGAGGACACCCCCCCACAAAAAAAACCCCCAAAAAAACCCTATGACTACACAACCTCAATGACCACATAGTGTTTATTAAGTTCAGTGTTGCCTACTGAATTGGCATTTCAGGATATCTACACTGAAACATAGTGATGGATGAAAATATCAGGATTATAGGAACTAGTATGTGACAAATCATCTCAGAGTTTCCTCTGGCCATTAGCAATTCCCGGAGGATATTTTCTTTTAACATGAATTATTCTTAGTTACATGTATTGTTCAGGGGTTGGTTAAAAGGCTCGATAACAGTAAAAGGCCTATGAATTGTTTGTAAAACAGAAGAGAATGATAGAGTCATAGATAAGTTTAATCCTCAGTGTTACTGTACAGTTAAACACTTAGCACCCTGAGTTACTGAGACAAACCGTACCAGTATGTTTGTGCCTAAACTAAAAAGTTCTGTCCCTGGGGGGTAAATAGTGTGATTAAATAATTTGTTTTTCATTCATTATATCAGGTAGGACCTAGTATAATTATCACAATAACTCTGTTATTCTATTTTGCATTCTGGTTGACAGTATATATTTAACAGTTCATCCTGATTCCTGGGGAAAGCCCTGCAAATAAGTAAATATATTTTTCACATGAAAATAGTCCCACACTCTTAATATTGTTGGACCACCTTTAGATTTGATTATTATACACATGGCATCATTTTGATAAGCTTATGCAATGTCACATAATTACTGTTGTTATTTTTTGGACATAAAATGTTGCTGAACCTGAAGTAACCAACTGAGGCAAACCAAGATTATAACACTGCCTCCACATGCTTGTACTGTCAGCATTAAGCATGATGGGTAATCAATTCATCTGCCTCTCTTCACACCCATCACTGTGGAACAGGCTCAGTCTGGACTCATCAGACCACGATCGTTTTCCATTGAAACACAGTCCAGTCTTTAAGAAAAGAGAAACTACTCACGGCATCAGTTAGAGGTGAAGAACTTGTTGCAGCTGAAAAATATTAATTACTACAGCAATGTTCCAATGGAAGAATTTCAACTTTTTGCTAAGTAAAGTCTAGGTCATGACCTTGGTCAGGTTGTGTATGTTATAGCAGGACTGGGAGGACATAACAAAATTATCGCTTTAAAATGATTGCATCTAGGTGATTGTGTTGAAGTTTCTTTTCTTGTCTTTAATTTGACCTAAAGTCAGTAGTCCTCAGCCTGTGACCAAAACAAAAACAGCTCTTGGATGTTATTCCAACTAGTGGCTTGGTCTTGTTTCCCAGGCACCCCCCCTCTTGAAGTTCTCATCTGATGGAGCAGTGGTTGTCAGGCTTTGTGAAGAGGCACCATGTTTCCTTGCCATGTAACGCCCTGGCCCTCTGCTGAACCACCAGCCTCATGTGGCAACCATGCAACCACCACACAGCCCTCACAGCCGTTGCCTGATCTCCTGTGCAGCTGTCCGGCTCCGCCTTCTGACACTCACTCTGAAACACCTTCTCCGGACCCCATGGAGTCCCTCATCGTTGTTACAGAGTACGAACCAAGCCAACCACTGGGAGAAGTTGGGGAAGAGGGGGTAAGTCTTTCTGTACACTGACCTGAGTGTTAAACTGATGTTGAAACACAAACACTACAAGTTAATTATCAATGTTTGGAATGTTGAACTTCAAAGTAGGAGTGGGTGATATGGGCAAAAAAAAAAGAATCTTGATTTTTTTTTTTATTTCCCAATAACAATATTTTGATATCCTTTAAAACGTGAATTTCTTTTTTTTTTTCTTTCTTTTTTTTTTTTACAAAAAATGCTGTAAAACTCTACTTGTTTACCAGGACATCTATGGATAGACACAGCATTTCAGAACAGCTCTTGTTTGTTTTTAAAGTGCATCATACATCTTCTGCAAAACATACACACAAACATATAATACACTTTGCTGAATGACTGGGTCAGGGTTTGCTGAGTGTGTTGCACAGATTTACTCATCTTTGTTTTTAACGCTCTTTGTGGCAACCATTTTTCGACAAATCTTGCATAAAACGTTATTATGACTGACGTCAGTCTTATCAAAACCGAACCATTTCCAGGCCAGTGATGTGGACCCATGTCTTAATATGAAATCATTCACTGAGATGGGAGACTCCTGCATATTTCTTCCATGTGAAATGATGTTGTGTTTTGGTTGCCATCGAGTTGCCACGAGACTGAATCCTGTCCACTGATTGGCTTCTGACGCATGCATTCAGCCAATGAGGGCTTTCATGCACCTCTCCTTTACTGTCTATGCACCATCTGTTTGTTTTCTTTTCGAGACAGTATGAATACTTGATGACTCGATAATTCGTCAAATTAATATTTACGATATTATTGTATTATCTCTGCTTCAAAGATATAACAGCCCTGTCAAAAATGAGCATAAATACTTCATCAAAGTAATGTAACTTATTGCATTTCAGTAATTTTAGAACCCCAGTATAATTTCAGAATGAAAACACTATATAATTTTCTGGGCTGGAAGGTATTCTTGTCCGATGACATGGTCACCCGCTTTGGTGCGGTCAGTTGGATGCAGCCAGGCATGGCAAACTCAGACTGCTCAGGGCAATGCTCATTGAATTGACCAGCAGATAAGAGAAACAGTTTTCCAACGTGTATTTGCAAACAGTGCTCAAAATCAGATCACACACTGCCAAACCAATGGATCCTACCCAGGCACACACAGCTCCTTGTAAACCATCCTGCCCTCAAATTTGTCCCAATGGCTTTGTAGACCTGCGTTATTGGAAATTTGCCAAAAATATTTTTAAAAAAGCAATAAAATAATTGTTTTTCTACACACTAGTTTTTACTCTATTTATGTATGTTCTCACTTTATATTAAACAAGTGGTGCCAGGCACAACAAACCCTGCCCCTCGCAAATGTTTTACCTGATTTGCCCTATCTCTTATCATTG
>JAPQRP010000005.1:5505987-5516211 GCA_037367295.1 Apogon hyalosoma
GTCATTTAGATTAGTCGACTAATCAAAAAAACTTGTTGAAAGATTAATCGTTAGAAAATTAGTCATTGGTGGCAGCACTAAACAAGGCTATAGGGTCCAAGGGCACTTAGGGAACTGTTCCCCCTCGATAAAGGCCCAGTCCCAATCTCTACCCCAGGATCTGATCACTTAACCCTCATAGACTTTTCTGATGGCAGCTGGGTAGTCTTATAAAATAAACAGAAACGATTGATGAGTTGGTACATAATCAGATCTTTTTACTCTGGTTTGATTCAGTTCTACCAACCATCTTAACTCCTTATTAATGCAGGGTATCTTTGTAAGTTTTTGGCAAATCAATGCATCTGCTGTTTATCTTTAATGCTTTTGTAATGCTTCAAGGAAACGCTGAGTTTAAGGCCATAATACAGAGGTAGTTTCCTCAAGTAAAGAATAGAAAGGGGCAGTAAATAGGGCTCAAAATATCTGCAATCTAACCCTCAGTCACTTAACAGTTTTACATTTGGACTCAGAAACTTACCGGGAACAAGACTCAACGTCTGTGAGGGTGGACACAGGAATCAGGCCATAATCATTAATTTTGTTTATCTTTCATCTTTGGTACCGCTCAGTACTTTAAGCTGCAATCAGTAAATGTTGCCTTCACATTTCATTTTATTATACATCCATACATACACATATCTTTGGATCTGGAGGAATCACATTGCTAACCTATTTCGATTATACAACGCAGCACATTTTGTCAAAAGGTGGGACGTTTGCATTTATGAATTACTTTAAGAAGTGCAGGGAAGTGAACCCAGAATCAAAACATGTAGAATGTAATGAATTCATTATTTCACATTCGGATTTCTGCTATTCATGGCTCACTTGTATCACTCAGTCCCTTCTTGCTCTTCTTCAGAGGGCAGATTCCTGACTAAATATAGCCATCAGTTCCACATTATACTAATTCTTGACTCCCTTCACTGGCTTTGGAATTGATTTCAAAACTTACTGATTACATATAAGACCTTGCATAGCCTGGACCAGTCATACATAAAAGAGCTCCTTAGACCTCATTCCATCTGCTGTACAGCCACAGGGGTATTGTCATACTGTGGCATCCATCTGTGTCAATGCAATTACTTTAAACCAAATCGTCTGATCTCCTCCATGTTTGACATTTAGGTGCAACTTGGGAAGCACTCGGATGAGTTCTTTTGCCATGGAATTTTACCTTTATTTTCAAGGTCAAATCAGGGTCAACACATCAAATTTGGTCTTTGGCAGTTGCGTTGATGCCATTTTCTCTTTACTCAAGTGACATTATTTACTTTTCACCAAATTGTCCGATGTCCTTCATGTTTAGTATTTAGGTGCAACTTCAGAAGCTCTTGGACAAGTTCTTTGAGTGTCAACATTGATCGTCGTTTTCAAGGTTAATTCAGGGTTGATGTGGGAAATTTGGATGGCTATGTTGATCTACACTTTTCAGGTCTTTTGGGGTATATGTGCAGGGCAGTCCTCATTGTCAAAAGGGTTGGCCAAGGGGTCATTACAATGTTCAATATTGGTCTTGTTATAATATCTGTTCACCTTTCATTTTTCTGGCTGTCTAATTTTACTTGTGTTACTGTGCTTTGGTTAGTGTGTTCTAGAGCCCGACCGATTAATCAGCTAATCGGTCGGCCAATTAATCAGGCCGATTATAGCGCATCACTGATTAATCAACATCGGCCAATATGTAGCCGATTTATTAACTTTTTCACTGCAGAGATTCTGTCACCTACTGCTCCTGTGTGTGTGTGCTGCACGGAGAGTTAGAGGAATATTAAAGCGTGTATATCGGTATCAGCTCCAAAAATCCCATATTAGTCGGGTAGTGTGTTCTTGTCGTTGTCTTTGATTTTTGAAAACATGTGGAGGTAATGTGTTCTGATGTGTATTTTTACCCTGTTTACAAAGCATTTTGTATCTGTATTTAAAAAAAAAACCTTAAAAACCCTCCTACCACCTATAGATTATAATATAATGGGATATGAATCTATGTAGGTTTGCCTTGGCTCTGAAATTTTCCCCTGCCATTTACCCAAGTCCTTTGCCTGTACCTGTCTTGACTTGAGCCACCCACAAGGCTCATTTCACATTATCTCAGTGGCTGTTAATGTATTTCAGCACTGTGTCGTCTTGGAGACTAGCAGCGAGCAATAGAGAGGGAGGGCTCTGCAGGGACCCAGAAACGGTCAGACCTGATGTGTCATTTTTTTAAAATGACTTATAACTGATTTTCTAGGAGTGTTCGTTGGTTTGTAGTTTGGACATCAAATCACATTTTCGAAGAAGAAAGTGCATTGTTTTGTTGCTATGGTCTTTTTTCTCATTACTAATAGTGAGCATAAAGAGTTTTCTTCTATATATCCAGATTTGACTGTTCTCTTAATAATCCTGCTGTTGTCATCTCTTTTAATAATTTTCCAAAATTCAGCCTTTTTGTTTCATTCATAAGATATTTTTTTTTTCTGTTTTACTAGTACATTACCAGAGGATCATCCACCGAGACATTAAACCCTCAAACCTGTTAGTGGGAGAAGACGGACACATCAAGATAGCAGACTTTGGTGTTAGTAACCAGTTTGAAGGGTCTGATGCCCTTTTGACCAGTACAGTTGGAACACCAGCTTTTCTCGCCCCTGAAGCGCTCTCTGAGACCAGAAAGAACTTCTCTGGAAAGGTAACATTTAATTAACTACTGCCCTCTATGGTTGTTTCTCTGTATTGCAAGGAATATCCCACTGAGGTTCTTAAAATATTTCTGCTGGTATCCCTTTACACATTTCTAAACAGGCTGTTAGTGTTTTCTATGGAGTAAACACATTTTGTGCGCTGTGGTGTTTTTCACACATAACACATGGTATGTTTTTTTGTTGTTTTTTTTTTTTTTCATGCAGGCTTTGGATGTTTGGGCCATGGGAGTGACACTTTATTGCTTCGTCTTTGGAGTGGTAAGTCTGTGCTTTTGCAAACCATACAGTTCATACAGTACATTTTTGTTTACTTGTGTACATTTTCTTCTGATTGGCAAGCAGCTTGTTTCCTACTGATATGAAACCTCTGCTTTTATTCACAGTGTCCTTTTATGGATGAGCGCATCCTCAGTCTTCATCAGAAAATAAAGACACAACCTGTGGAGCTGCCTGAACAGTCAGTTCTACTCCTTTATTTATCTCTTATTATTAACTGTTTGTATGCTGTATACTTGAGTCAAGTGTCCGCTTTATAAATAGTGGATGCTAGGACATTACTGACTTCAGATTTTTTCAGATCGACTTATTTGTCAATAAAGTCAAAGTTGAGTCGACTAGTCATATGATGACATCATCACATTGACAACAGAGGAACAACACAGACACACAGCCGTTCAACAATGAGTAACTTGTACTAATGTTCACTGGAACATTAACAATGTACAGTGAAGAGCAGAATAAAAAACTTATAAGACACAAGCATCAACAGTCATTCTCAGACATTTTAACCAAAACAAAACACAGGCTAACACCTTGAATTTTCTTTTAGATTTAGGTGAACAACATAAAGTGGGAAAAGTTTAAGACGGTGGCAGCCAAGACGCAAAGCATGTTGGAGAAAAGAGCGCATTGTCTTCATGAAATAAATGAACAGAATAATCCAAACACACTGTCTGTCCAAATTATTATTCAATATTGGTCGTGCTTGCATGGTTCACAGAACATTACGTAGACCATAGTTTTTCTACATCACAGTCAGTTCAGTAATCCTACTCTGAGTCATCTTCTTCCTTTAGTCTTGGCCTTGTGCTAGTGATGCGCGGGGCAGGTTTTTTTTTTTTTTCTACCCGCTTTTATGGTATTATTTGACCCGCCCTGCAAATAAAGTGAAATTTTTTGGACCCGCACCAACCTGACCTGGGTCCGCTGATCCGCGCATTGCTACCGTGTGCTGCATATTTTCATGCAAAAAGATGAGAGTATGGACATGCGCTGAATGAAGGCTTGTGCGCTGCCAGGTGATGGAAGGGAGAGAGAGAATAACACATGACTAGTCGACTCCTCCAAAGTAACGTCGACTTGTGCCACAGACGTTGACATGTCGACAAACCGGCTTTTCCGTTAATGCCCTAGTGGACACTTACAAATATAATCTAACTTATGGCAAGCATTCTGTCTGTCTCACCAGTGCTGACATATCTGATGACCTCAAAGATTTGTTGCTTAAAATGTTGGACAAAAATCCAGAGACCAGAATATCAATCCCACAAATTAAGGTAAACATTTTCTCTTTTCAATTTGGTATTATGCAGAGTATATCAATGATACGAAACTGCTTTAGCAATACACATTTCTGCAAAGGTTCTTTTGTCATTTCAATCTTTATGTATTAGCAGTACATTAATAAAGTTTCCGTTGCACAGTAATGGTTTTTATAATACCAATAAATGGATTTTGTTGATTTTGTGTAAATACTACACATTCATTTCAGTGCATTTGAAATATGCTGCCTCAGTGTACAAGTCCTTAAAGGAAACCAATAAAATTACACATAAGAACCACTTTGTATTTCTTTTGTTGTGCCTAGATTCACCCATGGGTAACAAGGCATGGTGCAGAGCCACTCCCTCCAGAGGATGATAACTGTTGTATGCTGATAGAAGTGACTGAAGAGGAGGTGGAGAATTCTGTTAAACACATCCCAAGCCTGGCTACTGTAGTGAGTTTACGCATTCATCTAAACTGGCAAAATGGATAAACATCACATAATAAGGATAAGGAAGCTCAGAATGAAAGTGAAGCATGTCTTTACATTTCACTTTTTTTTTCACATCATTAACACTGGTAGCTTTTTTTTTTTTTTTTTTTTTAAGATTCTGGTGAGAACCATGCTGAGGAAGCGCTCCTTTGGGAACCCCTTTGACTGGGGTCGTAAAGAAGACCGGAACAGTCTGGGAGCTCCAGGGCAAATGCTCACGTAAGGATTGTTTACAGACACTGTGAACCTGAACCTATCGCTCATTTGTCTCTCGTAAGGGTTTTTATGAAGTGCCATCAGTCTGCTGTCACTGCCGTATTCTCACACTGGGTCATACTGACGTCATTTTGCCCAAGTAATGTTTGCAAAGTCATGTGTCAAGTAGACTTTCACAGTTTCTTTCCTCCCTCTCCTGCCCTGCAGAAAAGGCAGAGCAGGCAAAGTGAGACACTGCTACATTCATTCTAACCGAAGAAGGTAAAGTGACTTGAGGACTGTGCCAAAGCTTGCCTGCTCCCTGTTAGATAGAAAAAGTCCCCTGGCATGATGTCAGATCCTGTAATGGCTTGGGTGGTCAAATACAAAAAGTAGCCTGTGCTTGACAAGAAAAATCTGAACCTATTCTGAAACATGCATTTATTTTTGTACTTTTTTTATGTAAATATGTTTTCCTGGTTTATGAAATGTGCTTGTAACACATTTTGTAAAAATACTGCATTTTGTAATAACTTGACAAAATTTCATTACATAACACAGCATTTTGTAATAATCTGCCACATTTTGTAAGAGCCTGAACAGTATGTAATACATTTCCCCACTATTTGTAATACATTTACTTATTGTGGTGGGTACTGCAAAATACAGGAATACAGGACTTCTTTTTAGCAGCTCTGGCATTTTGAACAGGATTTTAGATGGGAAGTCTTATTATTATGAACGCAAGAAATAATAGACTATTTTTCCTGGTTGACTTTTGACTTTTGAAGTGAGTTTGGTTCTATTTATAAGATAAATACAAAGGGCAAGGACCCCAGCTCCACAATGAAGCCACTCTGCAAGTATATAAACGTTGTAATACTGCTGAAATTTTCACTAGAGGATGTTTCCAAAAAGCCCTGGCTCCCATAGACTATACACTGAACTTCTCTTTAAAAATACAAAGGTAGAGGTTTGTCCAGGATTCACTCTGGTCTCATCTGTTTTATTTGGAGCCTCCGATTTGTTGGTTCATCTTCAGATTTTCCCTCCATTAATATTCAGGTCAAATAAAAGGTTGAAAGGATGTCCATGACAAATGAGAAATTACACAGATGTTAAATAAAAGGCTTTGATATCTGTCATGTCGGGCGTTAATTGACAGGTCAGTATTACAGCTCATCCACCTGTCGTTTCGGACTTTCAGGTTATTCAAATAAAAATCTTTTTTTTCCTGACAGACAGTTTCACTGTAGTTGTCATTAATAGGTTCCAGTAACCAGAATGGGAAGTTATATAGTTACACAATTCTTGATGAAGTCTTACTGAGTCCAGAGTTAGCACTTAGGATGAACTCACCTCAGGCTCCTGTTGCTCCCCCCATTTTGTCCAAATGTAGTCCAAATCCTAAATTACTAGCTTCAGAATGGCACTTCTAAAACCAAAGGGTGAACAGTGAAACCAATGAGTTCCTCCACCCACAAATTAAATACAATCTATGGATGACTATTATAAAAGGATGGGCTGGTTAGTGATTTTAACCAGCTGTTTACACTAAGATCCAGTCCGCTTTTATGTTTGGGGTGTTTAACTTAATTATTGTAGAAAACAAAAAAAATGCAACCCCAGGATTTTGTAATAACCATAAATATATTAAATACATACTAGGATTTACAGAATGTTTCAAATATTACAATATTTGTTACATTTTGTCAAGTTATCACATATGTTGTTACAGTGCTATATAATGTTTGTCCAACAGCTTGCCTAGTGCTTGCTGCTTCGCAATGTGCAACACTTATAGAATAGTTTTTGATTCTAAACTGAGTCTATGTACATTTTTTGCATTAGTACAGTGATACTTGGTTGAAAGGAGCCCCACAGTGATGCTATCATAATTATTTACCTCTTGTGTGTTACTTAGGAAACAAGAAAGTGGTGATGGCATGAAAAGCATGGATCTGCCCTACGTGGGAGAGGATGAGGTTCTTTCCTGATGCAGAGGGTTTATTATGCACGCTGGCATTAAGCTGCCTGCAAGTACACAGCACGACACCCTTTACTCACAGTTTTATACTGTCAGCCAACCCCTGCACATACGTTTCCTGGGAGATGGACAAATGTGACGGACACCGACAAAAGGAGAGAGATTAAGGATTTATGGCACTTTTGACAACCCTTTTAAAGCTATTATTCCGTAATCTCCTGGATTAAGGTTCACTTTGGAGGTTTTAGGACTTGTGACGGACATGAACCTTCCAGGAGAGGATTCTCTTGGACTTTGTTCAGCTCTTATTGCCCAAAACACTCTCCTTATCTTATCCTGCATGCATTTATAGTACTAGCATGCTCTGTCTCAGGCTTAAACTGTACAGTTTCCATGTTCTATTGTAGTTTAGCCACTTGTGTTTATCCTTGTCTTTACTTGACAATACTTTCAGGTATACAGGGCGTGGGGGCAGGAGATGATATGATGTTTCCTCAGAGCAGTGGGTGTGTAAGTCAGTGAGAGAGTTGCTCTCTACCATCACCACAATATTGTCTTTAGTTGAGCAGGAATCGATTGTCTAGTTCACTCGCATTGGAGTGGCCAGTTGTGTATGATATTTTAGAGTGAATATTTTGTACAGTTTTCCTCAAATGAAAAAGGGAAGTGAAAAAAATGTTTACTCCATTATATGCATGTGTTTACTTTCCCAATGCAAACACTGTATAAGCTATTTATAATCATTCACACATGTATAGACATACCTTTTTAATGTAATTTCCTTTTTTCAGACTATCCCTGGCTCTTAATTAAGTCACCCATTTACTGCGAGCTTTAAAAACAGTTGGTACATTGCTCTGTACCTGGTTATAAATGCATTTTTTCACAACTGCATCAGAAAAAAAGGGAAATTCTTTATTAGCAAACTGTTGTCTGGTGGATACTCTTTAGATAAACAGCATTTTTAGGTGTTTTGCTATAATAAATTTGTGGATCTGCAGCATATAATATAAATATGTAGTCATCTTCCAGATGCGTTTGAAAATAATGTCAGTGCAAAATAATTCTGTGGCCATTGTCTTCAATGGTGATTTTTTTTTTTTTCCTTAACTGGGTTAAAGTCCTCAAATAACAAACAAGGTTGAGTATTGTGATGCTGAGGTACATTGAGGATATGTTTTTAATAAAATGTCTATTTATTTCACTTCTCAAGTAGATGTTTGTATGTAGACTGAAAGCAGATAGTACTAATTATGGAACCTCGTTAAAATTGTGAATGTTCTTGTTTTAATTTAAAACCTGTGATGGTATTTAAGAGGCGCACATCTTCAGGACACCAAAAAACTTAAATTATGTATAATTTTGTAATTTAAAAAAACAAACCTTTAAACAGTTTGTTCTTTGTCGATCTGTAGAGATGGCTGACTGCATTTTGAAATGGAAGCATAGTGCAGCTGCAGACTTTTGTACAAATCTATGCATGACATACCTATGGAAGTAAAAAACTGTTGTCATCATCGGTTGTAGGATTAGGCCACTCTGCCAATATTTGTAATAATTTATTATTCATTTATTAATGAATGATTATTCATCTTAGCTAATCCCAGAATGGTAAATTATATTCTTTCCTTTTTTGCTTTGTTTCTTTTTTGTATGTCTGTAGTTTACTTAGACTTTTGACAATATTAACTCTGATGCTTCCACACCATTTACTTCAGCACATAATGTGTTGAATGTACTGTAATAGAAAGGGAGTTTTTTTCAATTTTACTAACTCCTTGCATGTCACTACTAATTAAAAGTCACTGTTTTTTAAGACTAGTACTATGCATATGATGTGTCTTTCTCCGTATGGTGCAATGGTTCACTCTAAGATTGTCAAGTCCACTCAGTGTCTACATGAGGAGGGTTGTGTATGGTTGACTGTACCTAATTACTTCTGCTTACCAAACATTTCTTCACTTATTAAATTGTGACCTTTAGTGACCACAGCATATAGACATGTTCTCTGGACTTAGGTTTCCATAAAATATTGTACTGTATATTTTCATTAGCTAATGATCTTTAATGCCCATGCTTGAGCCAGAAAATAATTTGCAGAAATGCCACTATTTATGTTCTACTGTGAAAATGTACCTCATTTTAATGATGTATACCATAATGAGACTTGTTTATAAAAAAAAAAAAAATCATGCTTTCACAAACTGTTGTGCATTCTAATGTTAAGTCAGATGGTGTTTTTTTTTTGTTTGTTTGTTGTTTTTTTTTTTTTACCATAAGCAAAATATGGCACAGACCATTGTTTTGGTTTGACTATTTTTCCCTTCATGACCAACAGGAATGAAACTTAAAGATAGTCTGGGTTAAATGCAGGGTGATGATGCAAGGCACAGAAAAGCTGTATGATAGATATTTTCTACAATATTTAAACTTGTAGTTTGTTTCAAAACAGATTACGTTGTTCACATGAATTTCCATTCTGTTGTGTAACTTACTTTTCAAGAGCTTTGGGAGCTCTTTCCTCCCAATGCATGCCAACATACTGAACACCTTGTATTGTCATAGCATGAGCGGTCCGCAACAACAAAACGGACCTCTGGATTAATTATTCTATACAAACTGTATCTGGTTTATCATTTGAATAAAACAAGAATGCCTTTCAGTAATGGTTTGGGTTTTTTTTTTATGCATACATCCTTGAGGTTTGCTGACAGTTGCACAGACTGACCACTAGACTGCGCTGTGCATCACAACATCTCTGAACAGAGGGGTTTTTTGTGTGTGTGTAAATCCTTTGCAGGGTTTTCCCCACGCTATCATTTCAGCACATTACCTAACCAGAGGACACAGGAGAACTCTGCAGAGACTCCTATACTACTGTGTATCAGCTCTAATGCACAATATGTTTTCTGTGTTTAAAATCATCACCATCTATCAGTGCATAATTGAATTTACAGTCAGTAATTTCATTAAAATTGCTTCACTTTTCAATGACCTATAAGTTATGCTTAGCTTAAGTCATAAATACTATAATAATATAGATCCAAAGGCATGTGAGAGTCAACCAAAAAGCCATTGCAGCACTAGCCTTCCACAAAACTAATGCTCAGCTACTGTTTACCTACATCTGACAACACACTTGTAAATGTACAGTAGTGGTTCACAATCTTTTCATCTGAGTTTTACTAGAATACAAGACAAGGTCAAGTAACACTTTTCTGACCCACAAAATACTCATCAAAACACCGAACAAAATATTTTTAATGCTAATAATATAT
>JAPQRP010000005.1:5529662-5556959 GCA_037367295.1 Apogon hyalosoma
GATCTTAGATTATATCCTTATTTGTTGAACATATTTCTCATCTGCATTATAAAGTTAGCGTTGTATATTTCAGTAGTTTTAGTAGTACTTTAGTAGCATATGTGTATTTCATATTTTATCCTGTAGCTTTTTGCACATGCCTACATTTTCAGCCTTTTGTGTGATATTCTGAGTGATATTTTTAAAGTCTTTTTTTTTTTTTTTTTTTTTTTTTAAAAAAGTTTTTTTTGTTGTAAAAAGAACACAACCCCAAAAAAATCTTTTTTTTTTTTTTTTTTTTTTTTTGCAACAAGTGTTTTTGTTGCTAAACAGAACAGAGCCGCTAAACTGATTTTCATTGTTCCTGTGACAGTGACAAAAAAGATTTATTCTATTCTATTCTATTCTATTCTATTCTATTCTATTCTATTCTATTCTATAAAGCTCTGGTTTTTCATTGTGTATTTTTTCCTCTCCATTATGCAAACATAAACTTGTATAAATACAAAAAAAAAGTGTAAACTCTCATTTTGTATGTTTTACACTGTATCTCTCTTTGGTCACTGTCACTAAATCCAAAATGTAATCATTCAACAGATATTGTACTTATTTCTTTTGGCATTTCTACAATTATATCAGCTTAAATGCTCCTTTATCTGGAATATTAAATTGCAGTGAGACTGCAGTCAGACTCTGTTTATTAATATACATGAACTAATGAACTTTCTTGAATTGTCAAGAAACTTTACTAGTTCAAAGTGCTTGATTTTTGCAGAATGCCTTTCGAAGGACATTAGCTTCCTTGAAACAACAAATCCATTCCCACTCACAGCACAAGGGCATTTTTTGCTGCATGTAGCGACAATCAGAGAACAGTCGTGTATGTTACAGGGTATTTTCTTCAAGTACAGATATCCTGCTGTGATAAATGTCAGCAGTTTCTTTTCCACATTAACAGGCTGTATTGTTATCAGGTCTGTGTTTTAATCAGATTAAGTTGAATGTTATTGTCCATAAAGTGGAGAAGTGTATTTGGTTTCACACAAAAAACCTACACTTAAAGAAAATGAAACATAATTTACACAAAAATCCTAATTAACAAGTATTAAAAAATTGTGGACCTTGGGTTCAATTACAGACAATTAACCCTCAAACACCCAAAAGCATCTACTGATCCAAACTGTTTAATAACTTTTTAACCACTAATCCTATCAATGCAGTGAAATAATTCATGTAAAATTCAGTTTTTCATCTTTTCAGCAGCGTCAAATGTCTTTTTTTGGATGCATCAATAGTTTCTGTAGTGAACGTGGAATCACCATCATCTTCTGCAATATTGATTCACCAATAAAACTTTTAACAAATGATATTGGTTGTAGATGTTTGTTTTTATGTCGGATTAGTTATATATTTTGCTGAAAAAGAAATGTTTCTTTCAATTTATTCTGTTTTGAAATGATAAACTTTGAATTTACTCTGAGCTTTTATGAACATTTTCATGGTCAGTAAACAAAATGTGATTTTCACTGGAAAAATGCAAAGGGTAACATTATGATAAATGGTGATAAATCACTTGGTAATAGTTGAATGTAGAGAAAATCCATTTGGAAGTCACCACAAAAAAAAAATGTTGATTTATTTCTTCATCTATTTTTTATTTGATGAGGACAATGCATATTAATGAATGCTGGATTTTGCTGGAAGCTATTTTCCATCCACAGTCCTCAACATTTAAAGACAGACTAAACATACAAACAAGACAGTACAATGTATGCAAAACATTATTATATAAAAGTGTACATCATACATTGGTAATACAATAAATACAGTTTAAAAAAAAACTGCCAAGAAGAATAACTATTGAGATGGAAATTAAATGCTGATCAGACATCATGGGTCTTCACAGGTTTGATTAGATTTTAACCTTTTTTTTTTTTTTTTTAGAGCTCTTTTTCAAATGTAGAAAAGCTGGAGATTTCTCAGATAGTCATTGGAAGACTATTCCTGCTCTTATGGTGTTTTGAACTGTTTTAGTTTGTCCCCTCTACAGATGGATCTTGTACTTAAATTGTTGTCTCTTTGTCTATTGTTCTGGGTTGATTTTTGGGTTAATCCAGTTCAACAGTTTAACACCTTAATTGCATTTTGTTTAAAACATTTCTTGTAGATATTCCTTGAGAATCTTACAGCTTTGATTATTGCAATGTTCTTTTTATGTGTTTTAACAAAAAAAAAAAAAAAAAAGCTGTCATTTGCCTACAGCATGGGTGGCCAACCCTGCTGGAGAGGCCCTATCCTGCATGTTTTAGATGGGTCCCTCTTCCAGTCCACCTGACGGTCATTATCAGTCTTCTGCAGAGCTTGATGATAGGCTGATCATTTGAATCAGGTGTGTTGGAAGAGGGCGACATCTAAATCATGCAGGATAGGGGCTCTCCAGGACCAGGGTTGGTCACCCCAGTCTACAGTCTGTGCAAAATGCAGCAGCAAGGCTTTTAACAGAGACCAAGAAAAGGGATCTCATTATCTCAGTTTTATATTCCCTCCATTGGTTGCCAGTCAGTTTTAGAATTCAGTTTATGATTTTAGGTCATACCTTTTGAGCCCTTCATGATCAAGCCCCTCTGTACATAGTGCAGCTCCTGGGACCCTATTCTCCCTTGCGCTCTTTAAGGTTTTCAAACCAAGGACTCTTGATGGTTCCCTGCACCCACTTCAGAACCTGAGGTGAGCGCCCCTTCCACACCAGTGCTCCACGCCTGTGGAATGCACTTCCTCTAACTCTACGGAGCATCGAGTCCATCGACTCCTTTAAGAAGGAGCTCAAATCTTACCTCTTTAAGCAGGCGTTTAGTCCGGGTTGATGCTTTATGGTCTTGTGTTTTTGTCTGTTTCTCTGTCTTGTTTTTATCCTGGTATATGTATGACATTTTATTTATTTTATTTCAAGCTTTTATTAACATTTTGTTCTAAACCGTAAAGCACTTTGTGATTTTATCTGTGAAAAGTGCTATATAAATTAAATTAACTTATTTACTCGAAATGCCTCCCTGAGTGAAATACTACAAACTGTGAGTTCAGTGGATGAGACAAATCACTTGTTATGTTGAAAACTTTCTTGTTGATACTCAGCAAATACCCACTGAGCTGCATCTGTGGTTTCCAGACTGTTTCACTTGCAGTATTTACCACTCTTTGGTTTTACATTTGACATAGGCATCTACACTGAGCTACCATGTTAAATGACACAATGCTTTCTACCAGATCCCTGTTCACCATCTCAGCAATTTTCTTTTTCACCCCACATCCCGCATCCCTCAGTTTTCAGAATCAGCTTTATTGGCCAAGTATGTGAACACATAAAAGGAATTTGGCGTTGGTTTTTCTTTGCTCACAATGTACAGTTTCAACATACACTCAAACACACACTTAAACATAGACCTAATATAAACAAACATTCGACTACAGACAAGGACAACAATGGGTTGAGAATAGTTAGAATAAATATGAGGGTAGATGTGTACAGAGAACTAGTCTATTAAAAATATATGTTTAGATTATTTACAGTGGATTTATATTGTCTATATGTAAAGAGTGCAAATTTTCTATGTATTTTCAGTTCTATTTTCAGTTTTCTAAGACTAATAACCTCTGATAGGCTACAATGGAGTTTATAGAACCGCAGAATTCATTAAGAAATGCTGTGTATTACACTGGAAGTAATACACATCAACTTGCATCATTTGTTTATCACACTGCAGCTAAAATATATATGACACTTGTTGTATTTGAGCCAGTTTTAACATTAACAGCATTTTCACTTTTGACAAGAACTTTAACAAAATATATTCATTAGAAGCTCTATTTTACCAAGTACAATAAAACCTGTTAAACATCATAGACAGAAATAAAAACATATGGAGGGCTTTCCACTGTTATTAAAAACCTTGCAGAAATTCTGCCATTTGTAAATATTGTCTTACTCTGAAATTTTTATACAGTGGATCAGCTGGTGTGTGGGTGGAAATCATTTTGTTTGTTGAACTATGCTCTATTTCAGTAGGTATCACTGAGCATACAGCTGTTTGCATCAGTGAAAACACTGGGCTCTCACTCAGGCACAGAACATGCAGTGAGCTGCAAATACCCTTCATCCTCAACAAACAGCACAGAAGAGTAAATGTTACGACCCACTGGTATGTTATTGTAAGTTAGGTTCACAGTTACAAGCTAATCAACTTGTTAGATTTGGTAACAAACGCACACTACTTAAGGGAAGAGATGGGGGATAAAATTCTCTTTTGCAATCTGCCTTGCAAAGTATCCAGAATGTATGAAAACACTGCTCCTTTTGTAATAATATGGTCGAAATACAGAAAATATTCTTGTTCAATATGTATATGTATATGACAACGTTATGGGCAGATTTGCAGTTTGATCTTAAAACACTTAAAGCTTTAAAAATTATACTTATAGAGCTTCATTTATTATTATTCTTTTAACAGCCCCCTTTCTGAACAAAAAAAATGGATTTACACTTATGTGGTGTCTTTTTACCATCATGGTACTCAAAGCATTTTACACTGGTTTACATTCATTTCATTCCATTTTCACACATTAACACACACACACACACACACACACACACACACACGCAGTCACGCATTCACACACCAATGAAAGTCAGTGGCCGCAACTTCAGGGTTCAGTGTTTTGCACAATGTCACACTTCTGGACATGGATTAAACCACCAACATCCTGGTTTTTGTTTGACCGGCTCAACTGGGCGAACACAGCAATGAAAAATACTTCACCAATCTGTTCATTCTATTGGTAATAATCTATATTTATGAGAAGATATTACCAGAAAGATTACTGGTTACATTTTGAAAATTCAAATTTAAAAAAAAAAATTGCTGAGACTGTTATCTAATGCTTATCTGACATCCTGCCTGCTTAATTAAAGTTCTAACACTTGTAAATCCACACATGCATTAATCCACACATGCATACATGCATACATACATACATACATACTTAAATACAAACTCTTGCATCGCCATCAATTTTACCACAATCACAGCTGACAGCAATTACATTATTATAGTTCATTAACCCTAAACCTAACCTGGAGGTATTGTGTTGTCATAGTGCTGCTGCTGATGACCAGCATAACTAATGTCAGACAGCGTATCTTGTGATTTAGGAGACATGGTTTATTGTTATTCATTCAACATCTCATTTTGATTTGGAATATTGTGATGTAAAGAAGTTATTTTCATTTTTGCAGTAGAAATCGTAATTACAAAAAAAAAGGGTATTATCTTTTATGATCATATATTGATTCTCAAAAGCTTAACTGATTTTACTTGTACATGGCAGATGGTTGTTTGTGTTGTGATAAAACACTCAACCTCTAGATAGCAGTATATTGTAATCTATGTTCAGCCATTTGATGCCTCAAGTCCAGTGTAACAATATAATTATTGACAGGAAACTTTGTTATACTAAAATGTTTTCCTAAAACTAGAGTTTAAAAAAACAAAATAGCAGTACATTGCCTTGCAATACATTAACACTCTAATATTAGTGCTGACGAATAAATCATATTTCTGTTAGCATCATGCAAAAAACTGCATGAACCACAAGGAAAAATGTAGAAAAACATCAGGGTAAGTGATAAGTGGTGTGGTAGTTGTGTTAAATTTATTCAGTATAAGTATGTTTTGAAATAACTGATATTCTATGTTCTGTAAAAGTGTGTATTTTTTACTCGTCTCATGGTTGAATAAAATTTTTTCTTCAACAGTGGACGATTATCGATGCATCTCAGTATATGGTACGTATATCCTCTATTTTACTGTGTCCTGCACATGGCTTGAGGCCATGTAGAACCTGAACAGCTGCATCTTTTCACTAATGATGTCTCTGCGACCCATCATAGACTTGACATGTACAGGTGTGAAGATTCACTGGCTTCACAGCTCCATATGATTCTATTTGCAACTTCTGAAAAGAAAAAATTTCACACCTCTAATGATTTATACGACTCCAATACATAACCTAGTCCATCCAGAAACTGCAGAATAACACTTTACAGGTTAGGTACTCAAAAATCACTTTTTTCTTTTTTTTTCCTTTCCTTTTTTATTTGTTTGTCATTAATCCACCACCTGAAGCATTGTTACCCTAAGGCCTTTGGTCTTTATCTTAGATTAAATCAGTACATCTGCTTTATGGTGAGGTGAAAGAACAGTGAAGCTCTGAAAATGGCACTTTTGAATATACTAATCAAAAGAGTCAGGCACAAAGTTGAACTACGAGATAAAACTCACACAGTGCAATCACATTTACAAAATTCTTTAAGAAAAACCTTTCAGACAGGTTTGTGATGACATAAATATTGTGTCCTTTTGTGCAGAAAAACACCTTCAATTCACTTATTTGGCCTCATGTAATAACACTCTACTATTCTTATGCTAAATCTTGTTCTTGTTTTGAGCTGTCAGTTCAGCCTGATGAACACAACTGTTTCCTGCCTCCAGCAGGTACAGTATAAATATTCAGGGCCGTATACGTTTGTGATTGCATCAGATTTGATGTGATCTCTAATCTGCATATTATCGTCAACACTGATAATCCTTCTTTCTAATTCAAGTGAAAAAGACCAAAAAAAGATGAAGGTTAAAAATCAGAGCACAGGAGCAGAGTGTGTGAAAGACCAGATTAGGTGAGGTATTTCTGGGACACGGAGATAAGAGACCTTTTCCAGTTGCTTGAGCACTTTCATGGATTTTTGTGAATTAAATTACTCCGGAGACAAAACAGTTAAATTATGTTGTTTCTTTAGTTACATATTTTTTTCTTTTTGTTACGAGAGCTGCAATTAATGATTGTTTGGTCCGCAACAACCCAAAGATATTACATTTACTGTGATAGAGAAAGACAGAAACATATTTTACATTTTAAGATGGCAGAATGAGATAATTTTGACTGATTTTGGTAAACGATTTAAAAAAAAAAAAAAAAGAAAAAGAAAAAACTTCTGCAACCGATTATCAGTATTTATTAATTACATTAATAGTCATCAATTAATGGTTCATTGTTGCAGCTCTCTGTTATACATTGTACTATTCATATGTCTTAAGTGTAAAATTATACTAACATTTCACCTGAAAACCTGTGATTTCCAACCACCTCTGTTCTCCTCTCCAATTCCATCTTAGCTGTGGTCTGTTCAAATTGAATCCTAATTATGTTGAGCCGTTTATCATTAGGCCTCCTTTGCCAGTATTAGATATTTAGAAATGATCCACTCATGAACCTTCTCATTATCTTTTGGAACAGGACTGGAGTCGTCTGATTCGTCTTTCATTAATATTCTCTAATGATACATGACACCTCCTCAATGGAAACAGGCCCATGTGTTGACAGTTCTCAGCTTTTATCAAGCTTTTACAGCTAAAATAACTGTACAACTTTTATGTCAGAACGAGGATGGGTCCTCAGGTGCCGTCAGAGCCATGTTCCGTCTCCAGTCTTGTGATACAGAGTACAGAGTAATAGAGATGAAACAGCGATAGTGGATAGTGGAGCGCAGACTCATCTTTGTTCTTTTGGATAATTGGGAGAAAGTCATTGTTGAGAGAGAAATGTCTCCTGCATCTAAAAACTCAAAACATTTTCATCACATATAAGACTTCACTCGAGGGCTTTCATGACTTTACACGATGATATTCCTACAAGCAACTGCACCTTATTTGTTAAATATTAGATACCGTGTCATACTGTGTCAGGTGAAATGAAAAAGCAAAGAATGCAACACAGGGAAACATAGGATACGTATCTTTAATTAGATTTCCATTGAAAGAATTCTTTGTTTTTTTCTTTAAGAAGAAAACAAGAAAGCTCTCTCAAACTCCTGAGTCAGTGCTCCTCACATCATGGTCATTTCAGCCCAATAAATTGAAACAGATAAATAAATGACTGTTTTTCTCTACACAGAATATCAGATTTTGTCCTTTTAACTATGGCGTAAGTTGTTTGTTAAGTTGACTAGATCTGCGTTCTCCTTTGTTGCTTGAAATTAACCAGTGTGTGAGATGTTTCTACGGTAAAGTGTTAAAGAATTTCCATTTAATCCAGGTTCTTTCCAGGGTGCCATCTTTGAGAATTTGGCAGCTTAAATGCTTCTGCTGGAGCTAGAGTGGCTCAACAGTGTGACAGGTTGTGTAACTGTTGAGTTTTAAATCTGGAGTGAAAACATGTACTACGTGACTCAGGCTGAGAGAGCACTTGTCTGTGCCCGACAAACCGTAGGCCGGCACTGCAATGTCAGAGAGAGGGCAAAAGCAAATAAAAAAAACAGTTCTGCTAGTAGACAGATAGAGAGCACTCAGCAGTCAGACTGTTTGACATGAACATAAAATAAATTCTGCACATAATGATACAAATATGAACACATCCACACAAAAGAGGACAAATGGAAAAGTTACTATCATACATTGGTTGAAAACGTCTTTACCTCTGTTTATATGTGCATGTGTTTATGTGGGTATGCAGGGCTGGGTCCAGTCAACCATAACATCTTAAGGAGAACTGGAATCTTTACCCCATGTGCACTGTAAACATTCCTCATACATACTAATCACTTAAGCTGTCGTCATTTTGGCACATACATTTCAAGCCATTGATGTGCACTGCTGTCATTGGATGAACGGTGTCTCCTTAAAGCTGTGTATGACTTTCACCACTTTTTCATCAAATCTGTAAAACCCAAGTCATAGCCTAAGTATCATGATTCCATTAGTCTTCCCGTGATTACGCACCTGAATCACTTCCCTCACGGTGAACAACTTCGAAGTGTACTCCACCACAAGCAGTCCATTTGTTTACATACCAAACCGATATGTCACTCTGGCCTTTTCGGAAATTTTGCTGTGAAGTGCATTGTGGAAAGGGGAATTCCAAGCAGCCGCAGTATGGTCGCAGCAGCAACAAACACGGAAACGGCTTCATTGCTTCATGCTGCTGCGGCTGTGTGGAATTCTGAAAAGGCCAGAGTGATGGTTTTGTTTCGGTTTTTGTTTGGTATGTAGGGTTTGTGATGGAGTACACTTAGAAGTTGTTCACCGTGTGGGAAGTGATTCCGGTGCGTAATCACGGAAAGACTTTACTTAGGCTGTCACTCGGGTTTTACAGAGTTGATGAAAAATTGGTGACAAAAGTCATACACAGCTTTAATGTTCCCTGACAGACTCTGAAAATTATGCCTGAAAAAATTGACAGTATTTAAAAGATCTGCATAACAAATATAAATGGGAAACAGATTTCTCAGATATGGTAATAATTGTCCTTTTTAAGATATACTTTGCCTGTCTTTATGCACACACGTGGCTACTGAAGATGCCAAAAGACATAATTGCAACGTTTCCATCTGAAGTATTGCATTAGAAAAGGTTACTAAAACCTGTGAAATCTGACAAAATGTCCTCAGTTGTATACTTTCTGAAGGAGGTTTCTATGGAGAGTTAATGCACTTGATGGGAGATGAGAAAAACCTTTTCTAAGATCATTGCGCATGACTGACTGAACTGCATCAGCTTTTTCTGACATCTTCCTAGAGAAATTGTGAAAACATGGCTGTGAGTAACAACAGACGGGACTGTCTCATCCATGAAACAAATACATGTGTCACAGCCATTTTCGATGGAAAAATGGTGACTGAATGCCACAGTGTTAAAGGAGTTACAAAGGGAGATGCTAAATCCTTGCCAGAGGATTTTGAGAAGCCCTGAATCGCAACAACGTGTAACATGTTCTGTAGCGTCACCCTCTGACAACCCTACACGCATAAACCAAACCCAAACTGACTGACAGAAATGCATCTAATTCACGTTTTGTTTGTTTTTGTTTTTCCCCCATCATTTTATTAGTTCTCTTCAAATTTGCTTGACAATTATATGGAAACACAGCTATTTTTTCAGGGATATGTGAGGTTACATAAGGCATGGGTGATCTCACAATCTTAAATTCTGATTGATCTTAATTTGGTAAAGGATTTACTTTTCAGTGAGATCATACAGATTGTGCCACTGAGTGAAAATTATGGTACTATCAAGACTCAACATTTTAAATGGCCCATTTGTCAGTGTTATTAATAATATTTTACAGAGGGTGTTGCATGTACACGTTGCACTAACCTGTGGCTTTGTACCATTAATGTTGCTAATACACATCGCCAGATTAGTGAGTTTATTTCAGTCCACTTACAGCAGTCCAAAATGATGCAAAAGTGCAGAGTTTCTCGTCAGAAGACAACAACAAAACTCCATCACGCAGCCAAAGCTTCTAAAAACCATAGTTTGATGTAACCTACATTTTATGTAATTCTGATCATGGATTGTGACTGTACCTCAGAGTATCACCATCCAGCCCTAGTTACTGTATATGGTACAATGAGGACATAACACAGATTTTACTGAACTTTTAGAGACTCACTATTCTGGTATATATTTGACTTATATTTCACTCCTCAAATCATTTTACAAATATTCTGTTGGGTAAAGTTTTAGATGAAATCTGAATCATTAAATGTAAAATATTAATTTCTAATACTTCCTTTACACCCCAGCCCTTGGTTTTTGTTTGTACGTGTGTGTGTGTGAGCCCTTGCCCGTTGTTACTAATCATCATCCAAGAGTCATCTTAGTTGCTGCACTCCACATCTGACCAGCCTTAAGCTATTTAAGACAGCTGAGGTCACTGGGGCAGAGCAGAGGTCTCAGACAGAGAAACACTTGCATATTCCTCGCCTTTTAACTAGCTGACACCTGGCAGGGGCAGCATGTGGCTCTTAATGGCTGAAACTCCTGGCAGATCTGCCTGACTCAGAGCCCGGGTCCTCAGACTGGATCACAGCCCAGCAAAGTGAGATGTGATGGAAGCTTCTCTCGCTCCCGTTAAGAGAACTACGAGTGTTTGGCAGACTCTGAGAGCAGCCGCCTAAGTGGCCTGAACTGTCTGTAAGGAAGCAGGAACGGTCAATAGGGCAACTACAAGGATAGGTGCAGTTGGATGGCTGTTCGATCCCTCTTGACATCATGAATCACACTAGACTGTTAATGTAAGTGTGTGTGACCGAAAAAGAAAGAAATGAGAGAATAAAGACGATAAGTAGTTATCTTTGCTCTAACCGAGGAGCAGAAAGGGAAGATACATACACAAAAACACATCTGCATGTATATTTTTTACATGAAAAACGCATTCACACGCACAAACACACACAATACCTTAACAATTTAAACTTTTTTTAGTTTTACCAAAAACATGAAGCTCAAATCCTCAAACTGAAGATACATTTCTGAAGGGATAATACATTCATTCCAAGCAATGGCGATGAAGATTACAATATCTTGATAAATAGACAAACAGATTAATTACTTCATGGCTAAAACCTGAGTTATTTCAAAGTATTTCCATATGAAACTGCACAACAATGCACATCAAAAATAAATGATGCATCATTATTCTCAGAGTATTATTTGCATGACTAAAGCTATGCTAGATATTCATATGAAATATACACACACAGACATATGGGTTCTTATGTGTATACATGTTTATCCCCAAGCTCTGAGGTTATCTGAGAGGTCCAGTCAAAACACAGAACCACATTATGACAAAATAACTCATAGCAATTTTTCTGAAGCACATTAGCCTCAAAAAGTATGTCTTTGCAACAGAGATGATATGACGATGGCATTTTTTTTTTAAGCATTTTATCATTTTTAATTCTACTTTTGCTTTCAAACTCAAGAGGCAGAGCATGTTCATGGCTGTGACATTGTCTGGCTGTGGCTGCTTTTTCCAAAATTTTCAGCTTTATTATCATTTTTTTTTCCTGTTGTTTCGGCCCTTAATTTGAACCTTTTGATCCTTATCTTCATCCTCCTTGTCCTGCCATCCTTCTTCCTCTCAGCCCTCTTCAGGATGAAAGCAGGTATGATGTTTTATATTGAGCATGACAGCTGAACAATGCTCAGTCAGTCCTCGTGGCATCAGAGGGTTCCACTGCACCCGTAATCCAGGTTCTCCGTCACAAAAAATCCTCATAATCCAAGAGTTTAGAATGCTGCCGTGTCTTCCACAGCCGGTAGAGACGGAAATCGAAGTACATCTCAATCATCTCTTTGCCTTGATTGGTAAACGAAATGGGAAAGTTAGAATCACTTTAAGTCATCTTTGTACTGAGGACGGTAAATTAATCAATCAGGTATCAATATAGAAACAAGGCAACACATATATAAGACATTGAAATGTACATTATGAAACTGACTGACTTGATCTAAAGTAAAAAGCTACTATTTTATTCTAAATCGTGTGCATTATCTAGAGCTTAGCTTATGTGAGTGTTTGATGTCTTAAACTCTAATAAATCACTGTTTGCAGCCAGATAAACACATGGTCACTGCCAGCGTAAATACTCTACTTCACCAGTGTCGTCATCCTGATCGTCATCACAAACATCCATTTCTATCATAAATTACTAATGAACGCTAATTTAATCCATTTGAGGTTGTGGTTCTTACTCGTGAATTCAGGGCAATGTTGTATAGTACAGTAGTGAAGTAGTATTATTATTTCACTACTGTACTCAAGTGTTTTTGGAGAATTTGCATTCTTTATTCTGTTTACTTTCACTTTTGCTTCACTACATTTCCTAACTCAGTTACATACTTCTACTCTGATACATTTTTAATGCACAGTATTGTTACTCGTTTTACCGCTGAGATTACTGGTGACTGCATATGGGTTCTTATGTGTATACATGTTTATCCCCATTGGGCCTAATTTAGTAATGCGCAAGTGCAAACGACGGTCCACACTCAACCTGTGGGTGATCTGTTGATGTGAGGGAGAGTTGAATGAAGCTATGACAGAAAACAGGCTGGTTTTATGTCAGTGATTTAGATTTTGGATTCCTTGTTTATGAAGCATAATGTAGGCTCCATGTTTTGAGGTGCCACATAAGCTTCATTGTTTTCTTTTCTTTTCTTTTCTTTTCAAAATTCTGACATTTCTAAAAGCAGCAGTAGCCTACTTCTGTTTAAGTTTTTGAAACTTTGTTTTTGAAGTGTGCGACAGAGGCATCTTTTTTTTCAATATTTTGACTGCTTGTCTTTTACTTTATTATGTTTTAAAATCCTGGATAAACTTTATAATATTCAAAATTCTGACTGCCTTTGGATGTTATTAACATTTACTTGAACTTTTGCTTTCATTACTTGAGTACATTTAATTGTAGCTTATTTGATATACTTAGGTACAGTAAATACTAGATACTTAAAGACTTTAACTTGATAGCATTTCAGCTGGTGACTTGAACTTCTACTTCTAGTAATTTTTTGGTAGGGTACCTGTACTTCCACTTAAGTATGACTTTCCAGTACTTTATACAACACTGATTCAGGGATGTGGTAATTGGTGTCTAGTCACACTGTCACTGCAATGTCAATGCTGTGCAATTCTACGATAATCATACTTTTTTTTTTTGAGTTTGTATGTTGGAAAAAATACACATCTCCAAACCATCAGTAGACTCAAATCACAACTGAACATAACAATATTGTCCTCAATAATTGTATGACTTTTTCAGTAATTTATACAGCCCTTGACAGAACCATTTCCACCATGTGGTGGGAAGAAACTGAACCCTAAATTGCAGAAGGATTTGATTAGAAGGAGATAGACTGAGTTGAATGCAATGCAAGTGAGAAGGAAGTTAAAATGAGATGGAAACAGGAAGTGACAATCTCTTTTTGAAGCAATGCAATTTTATAAATGAATAAACAGCTGTTTAGAAAACTCCTCCATCAGGTCTTGATGCTAGACATATGGCTTTGCATCATTTAATCTGGAGGCATATTTGTAGCAGGACATGTGTTTATACTTGGGTGAATCACTGTTTGTGTTATTATGGTTTGCGTGTTTCGGGCGCGTGATGCATGTTTGTTATAAACCCACCCTGTGCAGACAGCTCCAGCGGTGACTCGAACTCAACAGAATAAGGCCTCATCAGATTTTTCAGCTTCTGAAACAGCTGTTGGGCCGAGATAAGAAAGCAGACACCAATTAATCCTACTGCACTTGGATACACTCACAGCAAGGGAGCCTGCATCCTCAGACACATGAATGCAAACACAAAAAACACATGCAAGGGCAGCAATGAATCCAGCTCATTACTGCCAAAGAGACATAATCTTTCTTCAGAGGCAAGAAAGGTAACAAGGGCAAGGAATAAAATAAAAATACAAGTTACAGAGGGCATCCCTTTCTGGGTCTTTGTATAACATTTGTCTTTTTCAGGGACCAACTTGGTTTTAGTGTACAGTAGAACTATGTCCTCCTTATATACTAGTTCCATGTAGAGTAAATAAAAGAATTCTATTAAAATCCATAGAATAACTGATCTGCTTTGTGTATTAGCACATTTTTGTTTTACGTAGGCCCTTAAATCCAACAATCTGAATTTTAGTCCTCAAAATTTCCTAAATAACATTTTGACCAGACTTAACAAGTGATTAGATTTAGAGCCGGTTTGAAGTCTGTTGTGAATAATAAATGTGAGACCTGCTGCATGCTGTGCAAGATGAACACTCAAACTAGGAACTTTGAATGTTCCCATCAGTGGTGGGTGTGGAAAAGGTTTGTAATATTATTCATTATGGTCTCAGCAAAGTCTTTGAAGTGTTAAAATTCACCTGTTGAAACCTATAAAATACATCTCTTGTATCCTCCTCTTACAACAGATCAGGCCTGACATGACATCATTTCATAGAATATTTTTGTTTCTAAAGTTCTGCTCTAACAAACCAAGCAATTTAAGGGACATTATCCAGTAAATTTTTAAAGGAGCTGTATGTAAGAATTATGTTCCAAGAAATCATCGTGGCCTTGAATGTCACCAGACATTAAGGAATCATGTTCATTTCAAATACTGATCTCACTGACAGTAGTAGTCCAGACAGAATATTTGTATTTGAAAAGTTAAGTGTCAGCCAACAAGTAATGTCTATGTTGTCATTTTGTGTTTTGGTCTGATGCTCCGCCCATCACCCATCTACCAATCACCAAGTCAGTAGCATTTCTTCAGCCAGGTTGCCAGTTCTACTGAGCTGCATCTGGAACATTTCTGATCACAAATTTCTGACGTTACTAAATCTAAAAGGCCTCTTATTATTCCCAAATATGTTGTGACAAAGTGACAAAGTGTGGCCCGGGCCTGTGGTCTCACCACTAAGTAAGAGCCACTGAGAGCCAGGCCCGGGCCACAGTCTCACCAGGCCCGGGCCACAGTCTCACCAGGCCCGGGCCACAGTCTCACCAGGCCCGGGCCACAGTCTCACCGCCCGATGAGAGCCACTGGGTGAAGAGACTGGGCCGGTATTTCTACCAGTGTGGGACTCATCACTTGCCATGGTAGCGCCTTGTAGTAGACGCTCATGCTGGATCTGGGCACCCCTAGTCTGGGGGGAAGGGGAGGGGATACCACAGTCTACAGTATTTTGAATGTGATTGCAGTACCAGTTTTGGAGACACTCCTACATATGACTTCTTTAATTATCTGACTTGTTGTTGGTCCATATCCTTGAAACCGTCTTTTCTCCAGTAGCTTCTTGTTTTGTTGACAGCGTGCACATAAAATACTGAGGAACATTGACTTCTCACTTGAATGTAGGCAAACAGGATTGTCAAAACTGTTCTATCTGAGAAATCAAAGGCCAAACGTGCCTTTCTCTTCCACTTTATGATGCTAAAATGGGGGTGGAAAAGAAAAGGCAGCTTTCATTACTTGTGTTTGCGGCCCTTTGAAGTGCATAAAAGAAGACGGCTGAATGCCAGATTTGGGGGAAGAGAATAGCAAGGGAAATGTGGCCAGCAGTGCTTGTTTGTAGAACAGAGGATGCTGGAGGCAAATAAATGGTGTTGTGTTCATTTTCCTCTCTCCTGTGTGACTTTTTACAAGCTCCCAAAGGCCATTGCTCCAACAGATACAGGCTTTGTGCTGACAAAACCAAACCATACCTGGAAATCTGTAAATGTGTGACATGGTTTCCAAATTGGGTCAGACTGTTCACCTGTTGGCCTCCATATACAAATGCTATAATTCTTTCAGTGTCGCCCAGGTTCTGTACACACATTTAATAGTGAACTGCTTTAATGATTTTGTAGAATAATTGTACCCCTCAGACAGATCTCATTACGTATCATAGAGATCATGTAATTTTATTTCTGACCATCCTACTCCTATTAATGCCAAAAAGCACTTAACCTTTTTTTATCGGGCAAGTGACTGTTTTTTAGTAATCTGCATACATTACGATACAGTGACAGCAACAGTTACAGTGAAGACAGTGAGTCAACATTCTCAGGGTCTGTAAGGTCCACCTCTGCATGAACAGTGAGTGTATCTGCTTTGTTAGGTACCATGAAGTAATGGTACTAATGTAAGGAATGATGTCCAAAGGGATAATGTGGATGTGGACAGGGGTCTGGATCAGCACTTACAGTATGTTGTTGTAATATTCTAAAATACATGTTAATTTTAAAACTCTCATAATAATTTACAAGGTCATTTGCAACATATTACCAGGCAACATTCAAAAATGTTCCGAGACAGAGAAGGAAAATATAAATTGAAAGGAGAATATGTTTTGAAAAACCAGTAAAAGCATGTGTATTTCACAAAGTGGGATGAAACTGTGGCATGAGTTGGACAGTGAGACAAAATGTAACACAACTCTACACCATTTTAAAAGACTATATAAACAGAAAATCTTTGAGAAATATGCAAATGAAGAAAAAGCTCTAATATTAAAATATTAGAGATGATTTATAAAGTAAAAAAATTATATTGTTCCAAATACCATTCAACATTTCTTGAAATTCAGAGAAAGTAATTATAATTTCAGAGGCCTTTATATTTTTGAATGTACAAAAATGAGGACAAATGTGAAGTCCAGATGTATTTGGGTTGTGGGTGTGACATTATGGAATTGACTTGATGATGAATTTAAGTTGTTCACCTCTTTGACAAAGTTTAAAAAATGCCTTAAGTGTAAAATCATTCAGGACTATTAAGATGAGATAGTAGATATGTTTTTGTAGTTGATTCTTTTGTTATAATGAGAATGCTCGATGCTGTACATATTTAATTTATTGTAAGCTGTGGATCAGATGAAAAGGATAGGCAAAAAATACACTTTTTATGTTTATTATAATTATTATACTAAGTGCAATGATTAATGCACAAACTATAATAAACCATTCATTCCTTTCAACTTACATGTGTTTTTCTTGTATTTTTTATATTTACTTCTTGGATTTTTTTTTTTGTTTGTTTTGTGCCACTCATGGGTAATGAACTAAATATGGTAAATTCATTGACCTTGATTTTCTATATAACAATAACAAATTTTGAAAAAAATTCACAAAAGTAATTAAGTCTTCTTAGGTCCTCCAGTAACACACTAATGTTGAAATGCTGAATTTCAGAGTATTTCTATTAGAGCTCAGCAAAGGTTAATAATGTGGCTCCACATCACATCAATAATCCAAGAGTGATTTTGTGAAGTTTTGTTGATTGGATAAGTTATTTCACATTTGTCTTCCTAACATCACATACATGCAAACAATGTGATGTGAGTAGCACAGTGGATGTTGATGGAAAAATACCCCTGCAAGCAAAAGGAAAAAAAAAAATCTGGAAGTTGAGAAGTTGTCAGTGCTCAGTAGCAAATGCAGGAAAGGGAGGTGAATGAGGTGGTCACTATTGATTAGTCAAAGACATGGTACCATTTCGAGAGGTAGTGGACCTGAAACACTGGACAGTATTAGTGTGCTTCATTTTCTCTGTAGCTGGGGTAATATTTGGCACCGCAATTAAACTTGTTATTCACTTGGATTTATTAGAAAACTAAATTGTATTTCACGGTGTTACGCTCTGTGACCAGCAGGAAACAGCCATCTGGACACAAGTTAGGACATATAGCTATCTCAAAAATCATGTGTTTCCTTCAATGTCTCCTACTGGTAAACACGCCAACAGCAGAGCCCATCATGTGACATCACCAGCTAACTTATTTCAAGATGGTAGCAATTGTAAAACTGTGAAATACAATCTAGTTTTCTAATAAATCCAAGTGAATAACAAGGTTTATTGCGGTGTCGTATTTTACTCCAGTTACAAAGAAAATAAACCACAGTGATAGTATTTCCAGTTTCAATAGTATTTACAGTTTCAGGTCCTCCTTAAAATGTTTTATGGACTGTAGCTCTTATGATGGGAAGTGCCAAACTGCAGTTATGTTTCACAATTACCAACAGATTGATTTAACTGACCAGTAAGGTGTTTTACTTTGGTTTATTTTATTTGAACTGATATCTAGTTTATTGAGCTGGAGACATGTCCAGGGTGTACCCCGCCTTCACCCATAAGTAGCTGGGACAGGCTCCAGCGACCCCCATTACCCTAGTGAGGATAAAGCGGGTTCAGATAATGAATGAATGAATGAATGAATGAATGAATGAAAGAAATCTTGTTTATAATAAAATAACAGATGAATCATTAAAAAAGGTCAGTAGGTCAGTTAACTTCTCTTGTCATTTCCTACCTTTATTTCATGGAAATATGTGAACAGAGGACTGAGGACTGCTGTCACAGTTTGGAAAGTACACACTGGGAATTTCTTGTTAAAAAAGAACAGGCACTTCCATCACAATTGTTTTCATTAACTCTGTATTTTAATTATTTAGGTATTGATTATTTTTCAAAATGTCAAATATAATCATCTATAATGGAAATAGTGATATCTTTGATATAACATAATGTTTTAATTGTGCAAATGGAGAATGCCATCATTTGTTTCTATTTTGTCTGTATTTTAAGTACATTTCAAAATAGAGACGATAAATATTGTACTTTAAATCATGGATTGTGACCCCAACATTGGATGTGTGTACCACAACTGAGTGAGATATTTGCCAGGATCAACTGACCTCACCATGCTTTCATGGCTGAGTAGGTGCAAATTCCTGCTGCAATCATGCCAATATGTGTAATATTTTTTGTGTGAACACTTCTTGCAATGTTAGCATCTCTGCAAAGGGGAATAAAATGTTTGCTGTCCTGATTTTAAAGCAGTAAGGTTGCAGCTGGAAGTGAATGTGGGAGCAAAATGTTATCCCATATATTTCTATTTTCCATTCTTTATTGATACAAAGTATGTGTGAAATACTTTTAAACACTGGGACCAAGCCAAAATCCTTGAAAAAAAAAAGGAAAACACCAATTTTCCTTTTGGAATCAAGCTCTCTTGAAACATTTTGTTTGCCTGTAGGGGTGGAGATATCACTGATGCACAGTCTGTTTTGCACGCTGCCAGGCTGTCCATCAACCCCAGAGAGATCCATTTTATGTAACAAAGCATTTTGGCAGACATAACTGAAACAGACAGTTAGGTCAGACAAACACTGCTGGCTATGATGTGTGTGTGTGTGTGTGCGTGTGCGTGTGTGTGTGTGTGTGTGTGTGTCTGCGTGCATGAGTTAGTGTGTACGTGTATCATACTTCGTTTGTTTGTTGTGTTTTTTTTATACATGTGAGAGTGGGTGTCTTATTATTTGTGGATATCAGGTAGAGAAAGGTGTAGCATCACTCAGCATGTGTGCCGCTCTGCTATATCCAGCAACATTTACATAAATAGTTACACAGGTGAAGGAAGAGAGCGAAAGATGAGACAGCAGACTAATGCAGTGATATTTTTTGTGTGTGGAGCAAATGGGAAGGACAAGCAATGCTTCCCACTGAGTTGTGCAGTATCTATAGATCAGACAAATGGTGAAAAAATGTTTATATATTAGATTAAAATGAAAACTCAAAAGAGAGCTTGTTTGCAACCCTGTATAAATATATCCCATAAAGACCCAGTGCTGCTTTTGTTTCAGTTCTCTAAGGATTTTTTCTCTCTTTTTAACCTTTCTTAAGTGATTTATCGCCAATTATTATGACATTGTCCTCTGCATTTTGCGTTTTATCAATGAAAATTAGATATTTTCCCATATTTAATTCACTGGTCATGGAGATGCTCATAAAAGCTCAGATTAAAGTTGATTGTCATAATATGAAAAATGAAGAAAACAAGACTTTTTTCAACAAAATATATAATTAACTGAGCCTAAAACAAGTGTCTCCATCCACTGTCACAGATCCAACTCCATGGGTTTTACTGGTGAATCAATGTTGTAGAAGATGACTGTTTCTACTTTCTCTACAGAGCCTCTGAACGTCCAAATGAGTCATATCCGATGGCCATGAAAAGATGACAGACTGCATTTTACACCAATTATTTACATGTATTGATAAGATTAATGGAAAAAAAGTTCCTAGATTGAAGTGTTAATTGTTGATGAATTATTTGCTGTGCTTGCTGTGCATTTCATTGTGTGAGATAATGTCTGATATGAGAGTTGTCAGCTCTGCTTCACATGAGAAACTGAAAGGAATTAAAGTAAAAACAGATCAGTTTCTTTCACCGTAACAAAGACAGACTCAATCATGTTGCTTCGTAGTTTATTTGCTGATTATTTGATATGTTCATGAAAATACTGATTATGTTTTTCAAAAGACAAGGCTTATTAATGGTACTGTGCATATTTATAGCTGGTTCATCTTTGCAAAAAACACTCAATTTACTGTAAAGGCATCGGATACTGAGTAGTTAGGCAACAAATAAATGAGCACTAGTAGTAATGTTGCAATGACCATCATATATTCTCACAGTGACAATAATAAAATAATCTTATTTAATTTGGTTGATTTCTCTACTGCAGCTTTGGTTGGGTCAGGGGCCGATTCAGGGTCTGGGTTGACCATGTGTTCTGTTGTGTATCTAATGCTTTAACAGGCGTGCTACCAGCAGTGTTTCAAATGCTGTTTGTGAGGTTACTTTGATTTTCATCGCTGCACATTGCAATAATAGCAGCATGACCCAGATTCAACCAAAATTAATCTGTATCATTATATGGTTAAGAATATGACTGACTCTGCTCCACAAAATTTTCAGTTCATTAAGCGACTTTAGCAAAACAAAATAGACTACTGCAGGCAACCACAGTCTGCATAATTAATGGGAAACACTGGATGAGGGAAAGGCAAGGATGAAATTGGACAAGAGTGAGCATTAATGTGTATTGTAACAATAAGAGTTGAGGTACCACCACTCTATTAACTGTGGATGCCCTAGGTTGATAAGGTTTGTATAGTCCATAAAAACATATGTGGAAGTGCCTCTGATGCAGGAACTGATTTTGGTTCAGTGGTTAGCACTAATTGGACATGTACACATCTTAGGCTTTAGGAAAACATCTAAAATAGTTTTTCTTTTTTGCCTTTGTCATATACAAAAGCAACTATGGTCAAGTTTGCCTTACATCCATACCAAATAGGAAACATGGTAAATGTGTTGTGCTCTTGTACTGGTTATTGGAAATAATATAAATCCTGCCATTTACTTTGTATCTGAAAGGTCCCACAGCACACATATGGTAAGAGAAACAGTCGACACATAAAGCCAAAGCTCACCAATCACTGTCCTTGTGGTCTGCCCATTCCCTGAGACCCCAGTATTTACATTTTGAACAGGTAAATATAAAGAAGTCCTATGACTATATATTCTCTTAATATGGAAAAATTTTATCTGAACAAATTCAGTGACAGCAGCAGCAGATCCGGTAATTCAGAACATCAATACATATACCTAATGTTGTTTTCATGTTTTAGTCCTCTATGGTTAAAAATTTACAAAGCAAGTTGTGAATGTATGTCATCTGTGTGCATTAGTGTGAGTACCTTTTCTCCATTGGGATTTCCCAGGACATAGCATCCCATTATGTGGATGAGGTTTGGTTCTGGGTTGACTTTACTCATGAAGCGACTGAGCCTCCTCCAGAATCTGAACACAGACCAAAGCTGTAGTTATCGGTTTGTGTAAACCGTTTCAGGCTTTTATTTGCATACTACTTTTTTGCGCTGAAGGAAGTTATTGAACAGAAGGTGAGCCTGCTGTTCTTCACTGAAATGAGTAAACATCACATGTTCAAAGATGGTCCCCCATGGGGAGGATTCACAGTTAGGAAAAGTTGCAGACTATGCTTATAAATGTTGCCTTGTGCTGGTGGAGTGTATTTTATTTGAATTCAGTGGGTGAATTTTCACAGAAAGTGGAATCTGTTCCAGAATAATGGGACATGGTTGTGATCTACAGTATATAAGGAAAAAGAGGAGATTTAATACTATGCTTTCAAATAAAAACACAATTTCTTTGAGAATAAGCACTTCAATCTGGTCAAAGGATTTAGTAAAAAGCCAAAAAGTTACGATTGGTGAAGTGGTTAGTCAGATGTATCCCAAACTGTCCAAACCACCTCACCCTATTCTAAAAGTTGCTGATATTTTTCAACTATCATATTATATATTTATTACCAATAGTGATAATGCTGTGTTTGATTAATAATTAACTCCTTGCTGCCCACATTACAAAAAATAATAATAATAATAATATTTATGTTGTTACTGTCAAGCAGATGCTACATTAAGTGGAGATGATTAATTTGAATACAGCACATACAATAGTTATGCAAATTGGTGACATTAGGCATAATTGGCATAATAGAACTCAAACAAATTTTCTTAAGTAAGTAGATTATTTCATTGATGCTGCTGTTGATCAGTTCCTCCAATCAACAATCAAAACAAAACAAAAGTCAGTACAATGTCATGAAATTAATTAAATAACACAGTTACTGAAACAGAGCTTTGAAACCGATCCATGAACCAGGTAACATGTACTGTATACATTGAGAGAGTGTTGAGCAGCACCTCATTACAAAAAAAGTGGAATGTTAAAGCAAATTCACATCTACAAGGAGTTAAACAGAGAATCAGAGGTTCAGTGGTAACTCACTGGCTCATGTCCTCCTCCTTTTCCACCTTAGCAAAGGTCGCCACTTTATTCTTCAGTAAATACAGATGACCTGGGCCTCCCTGTGACACACGTATTAACACATGATGAGACATTCTGCAGGCAGGGTGACAGACCTTCCGCTGGTTATTTGCTGAATCCATAGGTCAGTGGACTGGGTATGAGGTTAAGCCACTAAATCTCACAATTCTGCAATACATCACTAAACGACACAGGAAATCATTCCTGCCTATGGTCATCAGACTGTATAATTCCTCAATATAACCACAGAATATTCATAATTATAATAATTCATATTTTGCACACTTATTTATGTATATTTCTCTAATTGTCATATTGATAATGTATTATCTAGTAGGCCTACATATTGTACAAATTGCTGTTCTAACTGTGTTTTAAGAGTGTTTTGATATGTGTATAAACATTTTTCTTTTTTCTTTTTGTTGTATTGATAATATATTTCCTGCTACTTTTCATTGTACTTGAATGAAGCAACTGTAACACACAATAACTTCCTTCTGGGACTAATAGAGTATTCTGATTTTGACTCAACAAGGACAGCAGAATGACATTTGTTCCTCCTCACCTGACAGAATATGAGCATCCTCCAGAACTTGCTTCCTCTCCTATAAGCTGTGAGCTTCTTCTCTATTTCCTCTGTTACAAAATTATATAAAAAAAAAAAAAGGGTTGAATTGATGTGAACAAAAGGGACAAAGGATGAGAGACTGAAAAGAGACTACTGTAGTATATGAAGAGAAACAAGTGAGCAGTGAAAGGACAGTCACCGGGGGAAATATCAAAAGTGATGAGGAATCTCTGGAGGTTGAGTTCAAGTACAGGTGTAATAATATACAGGGCACACTGATAGAGGGGAATGTAGTTTATATTTAATTCAGCAGTGTGTACTTAAGGATGCAAGTAATGTCACGGCCAAATAAGATGGTTATATTCTGAAATCTACTGTATATGAGAAAATCATCCCTCTGCAATTTAATAAATGCTGTTCAAGTTATATTCCATCCAAAGTCCCTCATTACCCAAGAAAATTGTGAGACCGTGTATTAGTGCAGTTATTATTATCAGTCAGTCAACAGAAGATTATATTCAAGAGAGCTGTAGACAACAATAATGATGGTCACTGCATAAGTACCATATTAGAGACTGTATTAACCAAGACAAAGCCATTTTCGTAGACTTTATACAGCCTTTGGGTATTTCTTGGACCTTTGCTGATAATTTTTTCAGCACATGGTTTCCTCAATGCTTATCAGATGGCATTTATTTATTAGCTTGGTGTCGTGGTAGTTTTAGTTGTCTAAAAGCAGCAACTGGATTTTTTCTCTGTATTCATCCGTGTTTGTACTACTTTTTTTTTTTTTTTTACTATATTTAATGCCATGCATTGTAATATGCAGTAATGTTAGTAATAGTAGCGCAGATGTTGATGACTCACCCAGAATATCATCAAAAGTTGCATGCTCATGGTCCTAAAAAAATAAAAACAAATAAATAACCAGAAGAATTGTATCATGTATACAACAACACATAATTATGGCATAATTAAGACATCTTAAAAAGCAATAACCTGTATTCAAGGAATGTGTGTGTAGTATATGTGCAGCAGATGTGTTTAAAGGATAGACTTACGTAGAGAATGGGAATGATAGAGGGGTCATCCCTGCGGATTATGGTGGGAACGTACTCGGCCTTGGGGACCTTAGAAGAGATCAGCTAAAGGTAAAGAATAAAGGGAAAAGGGAGGCGATGGTGGTGATGAGGGGGAGAAGATGATGGAATTTTCAGGGAGGAGAGAAAACAAAGGTAGATTACCGTTACACAGATGATTACACCGTCATGCCTGTGGGGTCTATATGATGTTAAAGGTAATGCAAAGACACTATTTGAAGAAACTCAGCCACTGTAATAAGGCAGTATGCAAAAGTATGACAAACTGTAGCTCATTTCCCCTTCATTAGATTAACCTTCAGTACTAATCTGCTTCTTCACGTAATACATGATGTGAACATAGTATTTATAATGTATTGTATTATGTATACCTTCTCCATTTTGTGGTCACTGATATACTGTGATGGTTTTAATCTGTATGCTCTTTTTTAACTATTCAGCTAAATTTAAGCCTTCTAAAAATTTAATTAGTCTGTGACTATACTTCACTCTGAACTTGGTCTAAATGACACTTAAAAGCAGTAAGAAAACATTTTATTTCAAATGCATCCAAACTCAGGGATTTCAGGTCAAAGGCAACCAGAAAAAAAAGCTTTCATAATGTAGAGGGATATAGTGATCAGAAGGTCTGTCTCTCTGTCATAATTTTTTTTTCAAAATATTAAGTGAAAAGCCACTTTTTAAATGTTTTTTTTTTATTATTATTATATTATATCATATTATATTATATTACATTATATTGGATTATATTAGATTTTTTTTTTTTTTTTTCTCCAAGTGATAAATTGTTGTCAAATGACCCCACTTACAGTTTTTCCTTTTGTCCTTTGTTTTGACATGACTGCAGTGTTTCATCACCAAGTTTCATTTTGGATAAAACAATGCAACTCAGCAAGAGGACCTCCAAATGACATGAGAGTTTAGACTGCTGCCCAGACTGCTGTAAATTTTTTACATTTTTTTTTCCTCAAATATAGCCTGCAATCATGGTTTTCCTAACCATTTTAAGGCCTAAACCAGATTATTGTGACTTAACTAAAACTTAAATGACTTTTCCCAGATCTAATAGCTCCAGTCTCCAGTGGATGACTAGAGCAGATTTTTGTTTTTAAATGTTTTGGTGGTGTTATTATCCATTACAGCTTTTCTGAATTATTTAACATAGATATGGTAATAATAATTAGGTTCAATATTACATAAAAGTCATTCATTTCCCAAAGTACTTAATCCTCAGAGGGGTTGCACTGAATGTTCAAGCCTAACCCAGCTAGCAATGGGCGAAGGTGGGGTACATCATGAACGTGTTACTGGTTCATTGCATGGCTGATATATGCAGACGAACAGCCATTGACTCTCGCATTGACACACTGATTTCCCAATGAACCTATTAAAGTCATGCCTTTAGACCTGAAAAAAATCAATCTACTCCCCCAAACCTGCCCCATCCATCGCCCTACATCATCTTCAAATTCATGGAAAATGCTGATATGAATGTAGATTTCTGACTTTTAAGTGCAAAAAGTGTTGCCACCTTTCTTCACTAAATGTGATAAGGATAATGCTCCTTCTGTGTTACCCAGACAGCGCCTACGCCTTCTGAAACCTGATCGAAACACCTACAGCAATGTTCATTTAACAGGGCCCTCCAAAAAGATGATCAATAAGCTTCAACTATTCAGCATGTAACCAAGAACTTCCATTTTAACCACTGAAATATTAAACGGTTGCCCATAAAGGTGGAATAAAACATATTTACTTTTTCTCATGAAATGATTGTGACACTGTGATTTATTCTTGATAGATAAAGTGTAACTAGGACACAGTATGTAATCACTGCAGCTGGTCAAAGGTGATTACTAATTTGTATAAATAGGAAGAAAAAGAGGAATATCTTTGAAAACCAGATTATTAGAACTTTATGGACAACAGTGTATTATAAATATGAGGGGATTTATTACATATTGCATTCAGGCTACAAAGTATGGGAGATGATAACATAATTTGTGCTATTTTGAACAATAAAGTGAACACTGATTGCATCTAAAGTTACGACATAATGTATTGTTGCAGGTGGCTTAACTGTATACATTGGCAGATTTATCTACCACCATTTATCTATCTACTACTTAAGTCTAATCATGAAGAGACAACTGTCTGTTCCAGCAACATTTGGGTCTGTGTTAAAAACAAATGGGCAGCCACAGAAGGTATGTAATTTATTATTATACAGTGGGAATGGTATAACTGCATGGACTGAATTGGATTTGCTGCAGAACACAGACAGTGATTGAATGAATCACACAAAGTTGTCAAACATAGGCCTAGACCTCTACTGTATCCAGTTGTTTCTAATTTTAAATTATTTGGAATGCAATGAAATTCACTGCCATAACTAAGGACAACCTTATTAAAGTATTCTGTTTGTTTTGGTTCCAAAAGTGGTCAGTGAGGTTAAATGATATTTATTTTATTAGTGTATTTGTCATATCATAGGAAAAAAATACAGTTTTTTGCGATTTGAAGCATTTACAATGTTAATTTTGCTTTGCTCTGCCTCCTCGAACCCCCGTCTGTGGGGGGGGCGGGG
>JAPQRP010000005.1:5556969-5582915 GCA_037367295.1 Apogon hyalosoma
ACCCCAATCTTGCCCCCCCCCCCCCCTCAATTTTTTCTAGATCCGCCACTGGTATATGATCATACAAAGTGAACTTTAGCATGTTTGTCTGAACTTCACAGAATCTTTCCACTGTTGGTTTCTCACCATAATTTTGGGTGGTATAAAATCATCTCCCTCACAGGCCAGCCTCTCCATCTCTCTCTCCTCCTCCCAGTCTATATTGTCATCTAGTCCTCCTTCATCCAGAGCACCACTGGAAGCTTGCAGGTCTCCACCTACAAGACAATATAATGCCATAGTGAATAGAAAGACTTGAGATATAATAAGGTATAGACAAAAGGGTGTGAAGTGGGAGGTAAGGAAAGTGACACAGAAAGAGAAAATGTGTGAAGGAAGGACATGTCCAGGAAGTAGTGAAAGGTGAATGCAGAGGAGAGGGAAGAGGATGGGACTGTTAATGATGGGGATATAACAAAATGACAGATGGAAGAGGGAAAGCAGGGACAGCTGGCAGAAGCAGAAAAAGAATGACTGATAGTGTGGCAGCAGGATGTTTGGCATCAGCTAACGAGGGGAGCCATGAAAACTTAACCGGGTCCAGAAAGTGTTATGTAGCGTCATGTCTTACTTCTATAACTTTTAATCACAGTATAACATACAAAATAATAACATAAACCAACCTAATACTGTTAGCTGCCACGAAATCACACACTTACATATTTGTAAACGGTGAAGTGATGTGTTGGTGACAGATTACAAGCTTCCCTATTCAAATCACAAATAATATAACTATTTGAATTCATGAAAGCAATGGGAATTATGGCAGTTGACTGCTTTCTCAGTAATATTTTAATGAAGATGAAAAGTCCTAAAAGCTTAAATTTAAACTTGAACACTCAACACTGACTGTACAAGTTTTATTACTTCCTCCAAGGATTTTTTTTTAGCTTTTCAAACTTTCATTTATTTTCAGTCCAGCATCAACAATTTTGGACAAATCGTTCTCATTTTTTTGTGACTTCCAAATGGGATGTTGTCAGTTAAAACTCCCATTCAGAAAACATATAGTATTTCAAATTGTATTATTTCCACATGCATGTATAGTGTTAAAGTTTCACATTGATATGTCAAAGGTCTCACTTGGCTGTTTTAGTGGAGAATTTATTTATGTACTGAAGTCTGGCGTCTCAGAGCACTTTCTAATTAAAAGTACAGTAATGAATGTCGAATGTTCAATCAGTAGGACCTGTGCAATTTCTGTTGTGCAATATTGTTTATTAAGTGTGAAATGTTTACTTACATACTTACTGACTTACTTTTTGTAATTGTTATTATTACTAATACTGTAATAATTGTTAATATTGATATTATTGATATCATTATTACAACTACTATTACTATTACTAATTTTATTATTATTTCAATTACTATTGTTAATATCATCATCATTTATTACTACTAGTATTTCTAATGTGCAATTGCCTGTTTTTATAAGTATTGTTATTGTTATTATTGTTTTCTTTTCCTTTCATTATCTTCTAATTCTTCTTACCTCATACTTACGGTGCTATGCTTCTGCTTGAACCTTAATTTCTCGAAGGACTCTGCCAAAGGGATCAATAAAGTTCTATCGAATCCAAATCTAAATCTAAATGTAAATGTAAATCTAAATCTAATGTTAATCCTTTTCAGATTTTTGAAGAAAATTGTAGTCCAATCTGATGACATAGCTGGTGCTTTGTTGTATCTGTCTGGTCAGAGCCTGACATGGTGGACTCAGGTTGTGTTGATTTATTTGGGTAAATGTGAACCAATAAAAAACTCAGGATTTAAGTGCATTCTGCCCAATGAATGGATGCTATTCAGACAGACTGCTTCTCCTGATCCATTTTACCTGATGAAGTAGTATTGACTTAACTTACTTTATTCTGTCTATCCATCCATTTTGTGAACTGCTTAGTCTATGTGAGGGTCCCATGGGTGCTGGAATCTATCCCAGCAACCAATGGGTGAAGGTGAGGTACACCCTGGACGTGTCACCAGCTCATCTCTGAGCTACTTAATTTCATATTTGATATATTTATTTGGTAATGTCAGTACAGTATGATGTTTATTGGTTACAAAAGTGCTGTTAGTTCCTCGTACATATCCAAAGCCATAGTACAATTCTAAACAGATAATTGAAAAAGAATCCACTGACACTTGAATCATTGACTTTTTCATGGGTAAGGCCCTTGTTCAATAATTAAATAAACCTCTAGCTACCTGTCAATGGAGGTGCACACCTGTTAAATTATTGAGTTCTTGTGTGTCCAAAGGAGGATTTCTTCATGTGACATCAAGCACATCAATCTTACAGAACACACAGTGGCACTCAGTGGAGGTTTAAGGCACAAGGACCTAGAAGGTGATTTATACACTGATTTGACTAACGGGTAGTGGGGAAACTACTTGTAGTGTTACTAAATAATGGCTTAGTTCAACTGAAATGCGCACTTTCAGGGCTTAGGACCCTATTTGACCCCTAGGATTTTGTACGAATTTTGTTGACCATGTGGTTCAAATCAAAACAACAGCATGAAAAAAAAAATCTGACTGAGGGACAAATTGCAGATAGAAAGTAACAACTGAAGAGGAAGAAGACGGAAGAAGAACAGGAGGAAGAAAGGAGAAATAACAAATGGCAAACAAGATTGGAAATGACTGTCATTCTTCCTCCAGATAACCACATCTTTCCCTCAGGAAAGAGGGAGAGTGAAGCTTCACCCAGACCATTACACTGTCAATAGCTCGTTTATCTTTCATCTCACTCTGAAACACAGAAACACTGAAGATGGAGGTGGAGAAAAACATAAAACCTCAGGAACTCAGACATCAACGTGGACAAACAGCACATGCAAACAATATGCATTGATTTTGTGTCTTCAGAAATCCTTAAAAGAACACTAGACACACACACACACACACACACACACACACCTCACATCTCAGGTGAACTAGCACATACCTGAACTAAAACGCACACAGACCATTGTAAAGACATACTCACAGAAAGAGAGCATCACAAAGTTGAAGAAACACCCACGGTCATAGGGGGACAGATGGACGGGGTCAGAGTCGACAGCAACGTTCGCGTTGGATGTGTGAGTGTTTTTACTGGTACATATGTGTGTTTTGATTTATTTTCTGTTGTTGAACCTGACCTCTGCTTGAATGAGCTGCAACTTTGTGATGATAAAATGTCACTATTTTGCCACTATGTTTGGCCTACATGAAGTTCATTGGTCTACTTGAATCAGTTTGCACAGTTTGTACAGAATGTAACATAAACATCCTTATAAAAGGTTTTACTCTGAAGATATATGATGACTGCATGTGTTAACTGGTAAAAAAAAAAAAACATATATATATATATAGGCCATAATGGATCATTTTAATGCTGCATGATGTTCTGAAATCTATCACAGTTTTCATTGAACTCCTAGTATGGCTGTAGATCGTATAGACCAAGCAAAGGTGCGTAAGTTTAATGAGAAAAATGCAACAGTGCACCTATTATACTGTTGACTATTTGAAGTTGAAATGAGTTTGACAGCTTACAGATACAAATTAGTTGGCTGTCAGTGCAGCAGTACTCTAAGTTGGCTCACATTGGTCTCTATGCGCTGATTACCAGACCTTTTTATAGCTGACAAATGCTGCTAAGTGGCTTTCAACTCATGAGCCACCTGCGTATGGAAATTAATTAATGACAAAAGTACTGAGTGAGCACAAAGCAAAATCGAGCTGTAATCAATCTGTCAGTCAAGATGTGAGGGCACAGATCTGTAACTTATTACTCTCAACTTTGAGCATACATACAATAGTTCACAACATGCTCTTGTGATATCCTACAACTGATACTAAACAAATGAGAGAACATGAACAAGCCATTTAATAACAACTTAGAATCAGCATCTTTTAAAAGAACATGTTCAGCATATATTTTGTGTATATAATATAATGTTAAATCAGGCCAAAATGATGCTATATTGTGTTAAGATAGGAAAAATGTCAATTGCTTAAAGGGGTCATATTTTGCTAAACCCTCTTTTATTAGTCTTTGGTTCATTAATTTGTGTATTTGGACCTGAATAGTTCATAAAGTTTGAGTTTGAACCCTCCAGGTGCTGCAAAACTATCTTTATATTCATTTTGGCAAAAATCGAGTGGATTTCTACAACCCGTTTAAATTCCTTCTTAATTTGTTACGTCTATAACTAGTTACATCACGACATTTGCATAAATAAGACTTCCTACAAACATTTCTCAGAGTACGCCATGCTTGTTTGTCAGCAGCAGCAGTTGTAGTCCATACTGAAAATATGTCCAAACTTTGAGCTGATAACCTAAAATGTTCAGTTGTTGGTTGAACAGGACAGAGCAGCACAGTCAACAACCTGGAGGGGGCGGGGCCTGAAGTGGCTCGTACATTTAAAGGTCCAGTGCTCAAAATAACCTTTCTCCTGTCATTACTCAGAAATAGGGTTGAAGAAGGACCTGTGGAGTTGAATTACGGTGTATGGAAAGTCTTTGGTCCACTTACTTGATTCGGATCGAATGTGGACTTTATTTTTTCATTTGGGTCAGATAGCATTCTCATTGCATTTTTTGCTAGTGGACCAAAATGTGTTCACAGAAGCACCCACGTGATGACCTGCGCTGGCATTGGACAGAAAAGTCAGGGTGGGCTGAATCAGAGACGGCAGGTATTGATGAAAACAAACGTGGAGGTCTAACATGCAGTTATCATTTTCTGAATATTTATTATATTTTTACAGACACAACTTTACAAAAATAATGTTAACTGTCAAGAACAGCTCTTTCAGTCCATGTCTGTCCACGACTCATGGCTGCTGCTATTAGTACTGACTACTCATGCAGTTCAGCTACTTCCAGCGGCTACGGTGGCTCATCAAGCACAAAAAGGCACATGGTTCCTTGGTTTGTTTCAGCACCTTCTAGATGGTCTCGGCCTGCTTGTATGATTTGAATCAGAGTTTGCATGTTTGTGTTCACACCTAAAAGGCTGTTTTTTTTTTCGGGGAAACGAACTCTGGTCCATTTTAAATGGACTAAATGAAGTAGGTGTGAACACACCCTTAATGAAGAATTCAGACCCAAGCATAGCATTTATAGTTTATGTAGACCACCGGGAAATGTTTTAAAATGCATAATTCCATTTAAAGCAAAATATCACTCCTTTAATGTTATTCTCCTTTTATTGTATTATGTTGCAAATCCCACTCCCAAGATATTTGTCATTTGGACAATGCTTCCTAGTCCACAAAGTACTGACGTGGGTTGGGTGTGAAAATCTGACATGGACCAGAGAAATGTACTACAAATTATACTGTAAATTGGTTTCTACAACAGACTGTATTGCCACACACCTCTTTAACCCTCCACACAAGAATCAGGTCAAAGAGTAGAAAGCAAAGAAGGGTTGAAAAATGTTTTCTATTAAGCTTTGTATACTTATACATTAATATTTTTGGATTACATTACATGTTTGATTGAAAGTTTATGCAAAGGTTGTAAAGATGAAAGGAGAAAACCAGTTTTTTATTTCTCAAGTATATCAAAATGTGTTAAGATATAACATGTACATTATATAATATACATATACATAATTATATAATATATAGAACATATATTATAACATATATATTTTTTCTAAACTGTTTATTCATTTATTCACTGAATTTCCAGAAAGTGTACTATGTATTAATATGAAATCAGAATATGAGCTTTTGGTCATATTGCACTGTATTAATGATATTTAATGGGATCTAAATATAAATATAGTAAACTTCAGTCTTTCATTTGCAGTGTCAACACCTCCTATAGTCTGTTGTTAAATATCACCTCAAAACTTGTCTTTATAAATCTGTCCCTTCAAACTCTTTCTCATACACTAATGTACGATACAGTACTGTCGCAACATACAATACATTCAAATGTGTCACTGCATAGATAGTGCTCTATTTTCTCTATTTTTGTCTAATCCCTGCAAGCGTAAAGGTAATAAATATCTGTATGTTATGCATGAGTGTGTGCATGCACATGCGTGAGTCAGCGTTAACTCACTCTCTTTGGTTTCATGAGGACAGTCAGTCTTGACAGGGGTGGGGTCACTCCAGGACCGGCTGAAACTCTTCGATCTACGCTCAGCGAATGCTAGTACAGGCGGGGAAAGATAGTCACACACATACACACACCCACACACTAACAAACCTGCACACTAGCTGTTTTCTCTGTACACTCACCACCTAAAACACATAAGAGCAAAGGCGGATGCAGCTACAAGTGCACAAATACAGTAGATGAACAAGGCCGTCCCTCCTCTGCATGGACACAAACATAGGCCTGTATATCCAGTTACACACACACACACCTATAGTCACACACAGGACCAGCACTTACAGAATATGCACATACTGTCCAAAGATAACCTCCTCTGACCTGTACAACATTATACAGCATCCTGCCTCTTCTTTCTCTTTAATGATCAGTGTGGATGATTTTTTTTTTCTTCTCACAGATGCAGCTTGGCTATGACTGGTAGATAACATCAGTTCTGCTCTGAAGAGTAATCACAGTGCTCTAAAATATTTTTAGACTAATTTAAAATGTTTGACACGGTTAATCAACAGTGTCCCTCAAGGCCTCAGTTTTCGGGGCCTCTGTAGTTTCTGTCCTGATGTGTCCTCGCTCATGCTTCTCTGTTCCTTCTGCCACAGATAAGCTTTTCCTTTAAAGTGTAAATGTCTATTTATTGAACTTTTATAAATCAACTATTTTGTGATTGTGAATTACTGAATAATTGACCCTCTTTGTTGTAATTCTCAGCACTGATTGTTCATAACAGGGATCTGATCACTTTCTAGTCTGATTAGTTCTTATTCACAATTTACTCTTGGGTCACTCAAATCTGAGAACAGAAATAATAAGAACAGCATTAGAAGAGCATTTTACTCAGTATGGAAGAGAAAAATTAGATGTATAAGGTTTTGGAGTTTTTGTAAATGTCTGCCAAAATAAAATTATGTATTTGAGCCTAAATTAGTGCGGAAAGTAATGACATTTGCATCTAATTGTGAGATATTCTCTTTAATTGGTGTCAAGCTTGTCACATTCAAACAACACCACTTGGGCTGACTCATCTGGAGCCTGACCCTCATGTTGGCATTCTGAAATGCCAAATCCAGGACGACATAATGACGCTCTGTCAAAACCTATTTCCAAATTACAAGATGATATTTCTCGAAAATCGACACAGATGTGACAAAAGACATGTTAAAGTGTAATTTCACTTAACACTTTTATCATCGCCCATTCATACAATCCAAAAAAAATAGCAAGATGTATTCAAAACTAAAATCCATGGTTCCTTGGAACAATACTCAAATTTTGTCACCTGGACTGTTGTGAATCTTAACTCTGGAGGTAATATCAGGTTGATCATTGGCTCCCAGTCTCCACAAACTCATGAAGTTCAGCTCATATTATAAATTACTGCACATTTTTATCATTCAGAAAAACTTGGGACATGAGGTATCTATCTGTATTTGACAAAATGGACAAACTGATTTTATTAATTTAGACATAATAAACTAGATTCCCAAGTTTGCCCCTCATGTTCTCCTTGCATTCAATTTCCTTTTCATCAAATTCTCAACGTGATGACAAGAGACAAGCTAATGGATTAAAGACCAGTGATGTGATGAAGTAACACTCACATTTCCAATGAAATCACAAAGGTGTCTAAAATAAATCTATAGGCTTTCACTTGCAGTCTTATAGATAAGCCAAAGTGTGTTCAGTATTTTCACAGTCGTCTCCAACACACTGTATCACAATCATTTGTACATGAGCGCGCACACACACCCCTCTGCCCCCACCTCTTACATCGCTTTCCTTTTTAAATAGTCAAGCATATTTATATTCCAACTGACCACCAACCAAACGAAAATAAAAGGAAACATCTAAAGCAGAAAGGCATTGAAAAAAAAAACAAAAAACGCCCACAGCTTATGCACTCACACATACAGGACATGCACACATCCGTACACACATGCACTGTCACGTCACTGCCTTATCAATGTACACTGAACGTTTGATCTGAGGGAAGAGCAACAGAGCTTTAAAAATACAGAGGTATTTTGTGCCACACACATGCAAAAACACACAAGGGAACAGAGAAAAACACAGATGATGGTGGGGTGAACAACATTGCACTCAATTTGAGCAAACACACACACACACACACACACACACACATTTCTGACTCACTCTGTGCTTTAATCCTTCTGCTGCCCACCATCCGAAGATGCTTCCGGAAGTTCCTGTGGGTAGAGAAATCAAAGTGGAGGAGGGAAAACGGAGGACAGCGGAAGAACCGAAATGTAAAGAAAGACAGAGGAAAGAGGGAGGGGTGGGCGGGAAGTGACAAAGAAAGGCACAGAGACTTTAGTCCCCGCATCTATTTCTAAAAAGGAAATAATTATAGGTAAAACGGGTAAATGGCCACATTTTCTTGTACGAGTGGAAAATACACCATGTGGGAGCTACTGCTTTTCCTCTTTCAGTGGGTTTTTATAACACAGGCTTGGGAGATGAAGTCACATCCACGCTGGCCAAAGGGAAACCCTGCTTCAGTATATATAGTACAGTGTTTATAAGCCTGCTTTAATTCTAGAAGTGATGTTGGTATGGATATAATTTTATGAGTTGCTTTTTTCTATTCAGCTAAACTAGTACTCTTGTCTTTGTCATCTTCTGGTCAAATTTTTCTTTTTCTTAGGCTGAGAGCCTCTGACAGATTTCTTCCACAACTAATCTATCAAAAATATTCATAGTCTATGTAATTAAATGGCAATGTCTGCCACTAAATGGATTCCACTTGAAATCCGTTTACGGTCATTATGAACAAAGCAAAAGATTTGTGGAGTTTTTCTGACTTGCAGCCTGATCCCGACATAATGTTCTATGCAGAAGCCCCAGATAAAAGCTTTCATCTTCCTGCATCCTTCCCATGTCGCCTCAGCTCACAGTTTCAGTACAGCAAGCTACCAGCCGACACGCATGATTAATGATCTCTGCATGTGGTTGGGAAATACGTGTATTTGGCGGCACGGAAACATAAAAAATAGACAAAACATAAAAGCAGAGTTAAATAGTCTTTGGAGTCTGTTTGTCCTTAGTTTACCCCCATAAAAATGTCTGGCTCCACAGTTAGTACACAGCTTCAAACAATAAACTAATAATTTTATGAGCATACCAAATTGCTGTATGCCAAAAAACTGATCTAAAATAAGATGGAAATATGGTTAAATACTAAAATGCACATAAGCCAAATTTACTTTACTCTCTAAGGACATCGTAAATAAATGAATGCATAGTCAGGCATTTATTTTTAGCCTGAACCTTATGTACTTAAAACTCCACTGCCCACATATAGGAGATGTGTGGAGACGGTTAATGAGATTTAAACCGAAAGAGAGGAAATGTGAGAGAAACTATGTCCACCTCCACTTCCAAATGTGGACAGTCTGACAGGTCCGCCCTCTCACATCAACTCCTCACCAACATTTCCCTATTTTTTTGTTCCATCTATTTTTATAGTCCTTACTTTCTTCTACTATTAACACATTACATTAAGGTCTTCTGCCTTAACATCATACAATATTGTACAGTTTTACATGAAATTACCTGCCTTTTACTTTTTCAAAGACTGACTGCATCTTTGTTTTTCGTTTTTTTTTTTTTTTTATTAGACAACACAAGTAATACCTATACACGCTGAAGAGAATCTAAACAAAAACCACATGAGTTGTTCAGAGCTAGTGGTGAACGGTAAAATGAACATTAGAAAAATATCTGAGAATAACACAAAAAGCAGCTGTAAAGCCCTGTTCACACAGGGTTAGCACTATGTGTGGACTTTACTGTAATCTACTGTCTAATACCTGCAGAGGACATGTGTGATCTTAATGTTATGCTCTGATTCAGTCTTTCTTAAATGGGGTACTTGGAAGATGCCCAGGGGGTACTTGAAATTTTTTGGGAAAAATACATTAAATAAGTCATGTACTGAATACAAAATACATAATAATGAGAACTAATGCTGAAATATAAAACACAATAAATACATTCATGTAATAAAGTTGACACTCCTAGTTTTATCGTCAATCATCTAGTTTAAGCTTTGGTCAAATTTTAAGAACATTTGTGTTTTATATTATTCAAGATGAGTTTCTTTAAGTAATTAAGTAATTATTTTTTGTTGATGAAAGGTTCATTGATTAATTAATGAGCAATTAATTTATTTTTTTTAACTAATGAAAGTGGGCACTTTTCAGTTTATATTCTGCACACAAAACTTACATATAAAAATGTATTATTTCTAATATATTGTATTTAAACATATGTTGTTCATTTACAATGTTTGGAAAATATAAACAGACACCTTTGGAACAGGAACACATTTTGCCTAATTTTTACAATCAGAAATGCTGAAGTGAGAGGTGGGGGTACTTGGCTAAAAAAGTATATTTCAGGGAGTAGTCCACTGTAAAAAGTTTGAGCACCACTGCCCTAATTCATAAAGTGCTGCAAATTAATTACCCCATTTCAGCAACTTAGAGGTCCCACGATAATATTAATATCAATATATCAACACCTTTGTGATTTGGATGGATTTGCAACATTTTCTTTTGTTTCTGTCTTGCATTTCTTCAGCGTATTTCCTGGTCAAGGGTGATAAAGACTATGCTGCTGAAAAATGACTGTTCCACATGGAAAGTCGTATTATGATATTCATTCATTCATTCATTTTTTGAACCTGCTTTATCCTCGCTAGAGTCACGGGGGTCGCTGGAGCCTATTCCAGCTACTCATGGGCAATGGTGGGGTACACCCTGAACGTGTTGCCAATTCATCGTGTTACGATATGACATAGATATTTACAGAAGGGGCAAAACTTCAGATCCTTCTTTTTCTTCTTCAGAAAAGTTAAATCTCAAAAGATGATGCGATGGATGCATGAAAGGACATAGTAAGGAAGAATTATGTATTATGCGTGTGGCGAGCCTTGACATCAGAACTGGAAGATAATATCAGTAAACTTAAGAATAAAAATACCCAGATACATTCTGTGTAAATGATCCATATGAACCATAGATATGGGGTTAATTTACACCGGAGGTCCCCAGGTTATACTAGCCCAGTGTAAATAGGACTATGGATAACAGGTTATAATAAAAGCAAGTCTAAAGTTGAATGTTTTTTAATATTAACTGTTGCTTTTTTTTTAAGCTGACTTTTTTTATATGCTTCTTATCATATATATCAACATACCATGATGAATTTACACTGCAAATGCAACTTACTGCTACAAGTGATCACTTATCAACATAATATTTGCACTAATTAGTGGCTTACCTCTATGAAAAGTTTCACACCTTTTTTGTGTTTTAATACAGTTTGTTACATGTTTATAGTACATCTGGATGAGGAAAAGAGCACTCTGGTTACCCCATGTCACAGCTTAGGTTTCTCATATCTCACAAGTCTTTTCCCTTATCCACATGAGAAAACAAGACTTTTTAATTTTTTTAGATGAATCCACTATGAAGAAGGGCTTTTTGAGATACCATGCTTTCAGTGGTTTATAAAACAGATGAAAGGGTGAAAATGAAGATAAAGATGCATTTCCAACTTCACCTACATCAATGTGGACATGGCCTTAGTGTGATAAACTTTAATCCGCCTCATGTTTACCAGACATTTGTAGAATGTTTTTTATAAAGTTGCAACTAAAACTACACCGGCACAAATCCCTGACCCTAGTGAATATGCAGAAAACTAAAACTTTGCACAGTCTATGTACTTGAGTGTCTTGTAATGCAGGGGTTGGAGTTCATAGTTCAAGGGAACAAATAAACCACAAAGAAACAGAAAATATTTCATAGTCCCTTCAGAGCGTCTCAAAACTTGTTGCTGTGTTTTAGGTGGAAGTGGGATTTTCTGAGATTTTATAAAGTGAAGAAGCAAAATATTCCTAAAAGTTTAGTTTTCTATTTTTCTCTTCTAATGTTCACTCACTCATGATGGAATAACACACCATTAATGACACTGACAGTGCAGATGGATCACATGGAGATGTCAAAGGAATCGAGATGTACTACGTGGTGTCACATTTACCATCTGTCCCTGTGTGACACAGCATCTGGCCCTGAGTGGGGTGGCTTGACTGCTTTGGTATTGAACTTGTTACTGATGTCATTACTCAAAGTGTTATTAAATCTAACGCTACGTTCAATGAGTTTCATGGCCTCAGAGAATTTTCACACTGTTTATCCCTTTACCTGACCTGTAACCAGTTTCAGGGAGTAATACAGATATTTGTGATTTTGTGAGGTGGTCAATATAATAATTGGGGCAGAATGACCCAGATTAAAATAAAAATCAAAACAATGGTAATATCAGACATACAGCTGAAATTAGATAGTTAGGAATCAAGCAAATATTAGCTTTGTTTAAGGTCTACAGGTTTGGTCAAAATAAGCAGCTTCCATTTTTTAAGTCGGGCTCTGGGTGTAGATGAGATGAGATTTCTGACCTAAAATTAACCTTAATGGCTGCGGAGGATTGACAGTATGGGGGTTTTATCTATCCGTGTGTTCCCTGTTTTGATCCTTTTGGTGCTGTCTGAGAGTAATCACATTCACTGTCAGTGGCGGTACAAATCTGGCCCATAAATCAAGGCACTGTAGCAGGGCATCCAAGTAAGCAAATCCCTTTTGCTTCTTTTGAAAGCTGCTGATGTCCTCACCTTCAATTGCCACGTTCTGACTCTTTGGCTGTAGTCAGATTAGGCACGGCTGTAAGTAAGCAATTACGGAGCTAGTCAGAAACCAGTGCAAACAGCACTCAAGCAAAGCGCAGCCTGGCAGGGTATACATCGTACCTCTGGATGACTTCCGCCGAATCCTGCTCCCTCTCTCTCCTTTTTCTCTGCACAAATCCCCGGAAAGCCCTGCTAGGACGTGGCACAGTATTAAAGGGATGAGAGAGGGAGAATGCTGGCGTAGCGAGGGGTAGGACAGTGCAGGGAGGCAGATGCCAGGGCTTTTAGCTGCAGAGTTTATTTGGCTGTGACGGGAGGCTGTCGTAGGTAGGCAGCTGCTAACGTTTGACTACACACAGCAGAATGTCAAATCACACCACCAGCTTAACGTCTTATTTCATATTCACCCCTACAACAAAAAAGCCAGTCTGCATGTGATATTAACCTCTTCATTTCAGAGATGAGAATTGCATTTAAGTTTCAAATTTACCACACTGTAATGATATATCTGAAGTGCCTCTAAAATAAACAGAATTTCCTAATAAGTTCTTTTGATTGCTACATTTTATGTTTTTTTTTTTGTTTGTTTGTTGTTTTTTTTTAAATTTTAAAGCTCAACAGCAAAGTTGTGGTGTTATTTATTCTGAAACTTGCAGAGTGCTTTGGCGGCAAAATGTGATATCAGTGGCCTCATGCTGGACTTTAATGTGTTAAAGTACAAACATGGTGTGAAATGCATCACTTTAATTGTGTTGCTTCATCTTTAACAACTTTAATTGTCACTTATGTGTCTGTTTCAAAGAGCCCGGTCAAGCTGTTCAATATTTGTCTATTGGTGACATCTCTTCCAATCAGTTTGACATAAGTGATCACAGGGACCTTAGCAAAATCATCTCCAAAATCAAATCTTAAGGATAACACTTCTGATAAGTTGTAATCATGCAACTGTCAACGAGTTCTTTAAAAACACCAAACCTTCAATGCATTGACTGCTTTCAACAATTCTGACCTGCCCTCCCTGTTTATGACCTATAGCCTGTAAATCATTAAAAAAAACACACACACTGAAAAGAAATATTTATTTCATAACAGACTATAATGTTGTTTTGAAAAGGTACTAGTAATCATATTTTGAGTTGAATAAAATAAAATAGCTACAGAAATACATAAATATGAATCTCTGAACATGAATCTCAAAGTATTTAATCAGTAAATGTTGAACTGAACAACTGAAAAATCTAGGTACTGTAGATTTTTTTTACTATCCTCTTTTTTTTTCCTTCAGTCATTATTTCCAGTTTAGAATCCTAATATTAGCTATTGCAACAAACATCTGCAGATACTGATAGTTTGGAAAAGGTCCTATCTGTGAGAATGAATCACCAAAAACCACTTAAACTGTCTGTTTACTGTGTACTGTAGTTTTCCATAAATGTTACAGCAAATAAACAAATATTTCCCTTTAGTAACATGACATGGTATACTAGCAGTTAATGTATGTGTACAGGTTTTGGGCGGCAATGAAAATCTTTGGTGCTGCAAAATAATCTCTGCTTTGATGACACAGACAATGCATGTCAGGTTTGGTATTTATTTTCACTGTATTTACTGATCAAAAGGTGACACCCATATATTTAGCTATTTCTCATAATAAAATGTGTATTTATGTATTGTGAGCCACAGCCACAGGTTAGCTTGGTTAAGAGGACATGTGAACTTGAAAAGAGCAGCTTTGGTTAGTTATGTTAGTTGAGTTAATTAGTGTGTTGGGGTTGGGGTAGACGTGTGCAGCACAGAATTTTTTATTATTATTATTATTTTTTTTAATCAGTGTTAGGACATTATTGTTACACCTACAACACATTTTTTTACTGAACTACTAATTATATCGGTGAAAACTGTGGGTCAGTTTTCTTGCGCAGATTAAAGGCACTGATTTCTTTTCAAGCTTCGACTGATAAAGCAGCTTTACCAGAAGGCAGTATAGATCACATGTTAGAACTATAAATACTTGTTCTTCGCAAATTTCCCCCAAGCCAATTGCCACAGTCCGTTCCAAACACTGCTAAAGTCAGCCAGCACAGAGTCAGTGATAATTAGCTGCGGGTGTAAAGCTGGATTACAGACCTAACATAACTGCCACAAAAACTTACTTCCATGGTCAAACTCCAGCTATTGCTGTGTTCTAAGTGAGGGCAGTTGCCTTTGCCAAAGTGACAGAGCTTCTCAGTGGATGTGAACTGACAGGGCTTAGGTCAGCCAACACACAGATGGACATTTTTTCTGACTTAAGGTTGGCAGGCTTAGTGCAGACCCACTGCAGTGAATTTCACTGGACTTAATCTCTTTTTTTTTTTTTTTTTTTTTTTTTTTCATGAGAATCATATATCTCAATTTGGACTTTTTGCTCAAATTACAACAAAGCAAATATCTGCTGAGTAGATGCACTTGAGCAAGGTTTTTGTTTATTTTTTTGTGAACATCCATCTCCAAAATGAGAATATTCTATGTCAGCAACTGCATGTTTGCTGTTATGTTTAATAAAAAAAAGGTACATATTACCCAAACCTCAGGTCTACCTATTAATCAACCCCACACACTTTTAGGTCAGTCTTGTTATGGTCAGTTTTCAGCTGTAACATCCAGCCAAAGGTGAAGGTTAAGGAAAAGCAGTTAAAGGAAAGCAATAGGCAGACAAAGGAAAATACTCACGATATCCTGTTTGAGTGTCCCGAGATTAATTAGCATGCAAGAGAAGAAAGGGGGGAAAACACAATTTAGGCATCAGTGAGCAGTAAGTCAAACAGAGAAGAAAAATTTAGGAAGCCATAATGAGACAGAGATAAAGAGTGTGTCATTGTTTGACCTGCTTAATTAAAAGACTACTCCTAACACCAATTATCATTGGTCTGCATTCACTGAATGTGCAAAATGAACAACCAGTTTTATACTGACTGAGGAACTGTTTAAAAATATTCTATCAAGCAGATAACACATGTGAAAAGAAGTACCAGAAAATACAAATAAAAATAAATAAAAAGGACACCATTTGTTGAACAGAAAGACATTGGTGAGAAAATGGGGTGGGAGTTTTATATTTCATCGTGAACTTGTGACAGTTTTTGTATATAGCTGCAGCAGATCATAAAATTAAGTCCCAGGCCACTTTCATGTCGGGTTCACACTATACAATACTAGCCCACTTACAGCTTGCTTCGGCAGATGTAGGGCACTGTAGAGGCGATTTCTCTAAGACTGCAAGGGAAGCTCAGCTTCCCCTAAAATGTCAAAAATTAAATGGTCAAATATGTGCAGTTGTGTTAACATTTCATCGACTACAAATGTGTTAGAACACGTTCATCTCGAAGACGAGTTCGTTCAGAATCAGCTACTTATCACAAATCGACTGAGTCGATGTTGTTAACTTCTCATATATTCTCATTACGTCGTTTTCTTATACGGTCTATGGCAGGGGTTTTCAAAATGTGGGATAGTGAGCCTCCCATAAGAGAACTCAAAAGCAGCTCCCCAAAGGAGAGGCAAGGGGTGTTGTTTTTGGTTCAGTTTGTTTGTTTGTTTGTTTGTTAACACTCTAGCAGCAAAACTGTTGGTTGACTTCATACCAAATTTGGTTTATATATTTCCAGTGAGCCAGAATAGATCTCTTTACATTTTGGGAAAAGTAGGTCAAAGTACAAATTTTGTATAAATTTTTCAAATCCTTTTTCCCCCTTTTACTTACAATGGGTAAAATTTCAAATATTTGTATCAGCAAAACTATTTACTTGAATTCATACCAAATTTGGTTCATACATTGCCAGTGACCCAGAATAAATGTCATTGCATTTTGGGAAAAATAGGTAAAAGTTAAAAAATTGTTAAGAATTTTTAACCCCCCCTCCATTTACTTATAATGGGCTAGATTTCACGTGTTTATAAAAACATCAATTTTGTTTCAATTTATTTCAAACTTGGCACATATATAGAGGCGGTTGATATGATGACATCAGCTGGATCGATGCCAAAATAAGCTGCAATATGTGTGAGGGGCGGGGTTTGTTGTGCCTGGCACCACTTGTTTCTTTGTTTGTTTCTTTGTTTGTTAACATTTTAGCAACAAAATTATTAGTTCAGTTCATACCAAATTGGATTTATAGATTGCCAGTGACCCAGAATAGATGTCATTACATTTTGGGAAAGGTAGGTCATAGTTAAAATTTTTTTATGATTTTTAAAAAAATCTTACCATTTACTTACAATGGGCGAAATACGTGCGAGGGGTGGGATTGTTGTGCCTGGTACCACTTATTACAAAATCCACTGTGTTTCCAGTCCAGTTTAATGGGGATTTAGAGGGATCTAATTGCTGCCTTAAATAAAGCCCTTTATCTCTACAGAGGGACTGTGTGATCTCCATAGATTCCAGCATGTTTCCACTGTAAATGGATTTCCTCTATTTTCCTCAGTTACTGGATATGGTAGGTAACATCCAGTGTCGCGGTGCATTACCATGATGAACTATGTTTGAGTGAGGACCCTTAAAAGCCCAAAATGGACAAAACCAGCCTGGCTTTAACAAAGGCTGTGTAGATAATTACCCCATCCCCCAAAGTGGAGGCAAGGGGTATTGTTTTTGGATCAGTTTGTTTGTTTGTTTGTTTGGTTTTTAACACCATAGAATTAAAATTATTGGTTGAATTCATACCACATTGGGTTTATAGATTGCAGTGACCCAGAATAGAACTAATTACATTTTGGGAACAGTAGGTTAAAGTTCAAATTTTGTATGAATTTTTAAAATCTTTTTTTTTTCCCCATTCACTTATAGTGGTCAAAATTTCAAATGTCTGTAGCAGCAAAACTATGGGAAAAGTAGGTCAAAGTTAAAAATTTTAATGAATTTTTTTAATCTTTTTTTTCCCCATTTACTTATAATAATGGCCAAAATTTCTATAAAACCATCAATTTTGTTTCAATTTACTTCAAACTTGGCACATATATGGAGGCAATTAATATACTGACAGCAACACACACACAGACATGATGACATCGCCTGGATCTATGCCAAAATAAGCTACAATACGTGCGAGGGGCGGGGTTTGTCGTGCCTGGCACCACTTGTTCATTTAGCAGACAGGATCAGTTTTTACCTGCTGCTTGGCAAATCCTCCTGAGTAACCTACGAGACGTGTCACAGCAACATCATGTGACGCTTCTGACGAAGGCTACCTGAAGTAGCCAAAACTAGTCAAGCAGGTAAAAACTGCTCCTGTCGGAATTAATTATCTACACAGTTGTACTTGGAAGACAGTATGAACCTTTGCCTTGCTTTAACAAAGGCCGTTGATGTTTTTTACCACACAATAAGGGGAGGGTGGGATGAGGTCAGAAAAGTGCATTCTGCATTATCTCTACTAGATGTCACTAAATGTCACACTGAATTTAGTGTGGATAATAGCGCTTGGTCACAGTCATAATAACATATGAGGTCACATATGAATACACCCTAACACCGGATTACACTTAGAAAACAAGATATATTGTCAGTTTTGGCAATGTAGATGTTGGACTCCATGGAAACAATCTGTCCCTATGTAGATACAAACAGATCATTCAAGAGCAAAGGACATTCTTGTACCTATTTCTGAATCCCACTAATTCTCACCTTTAAGTTATATTTGAAGGAGTAACAATGAATGATGTCTGTCCACTCAACCCAGGGTCCACAGACAAAGACATCACACACATTGCTACAGATGGTATTGATTGTTTACACGCTCCTAGTAGCACAACCCTCCTGATTATATATAGAATATTAGGAAAGATGGGAAATGATGATTGGTCAGAGTCAGAATTGTATCTGCCATGACATGAGAAAGAATCTATAATCGCAGTGATCATCATAACCAACAAAATCCTTGGCAGTCTGAACCACTAACGCAATCACAGACCTTCCAATAAACACAGTCTTAAATACATATATTATGTTTTTTGCCCATCATTGACTTTGCTTGCTACTACAACTGCATTACTGCCACATTTTTCCTAAGTATACATATATATAAAGTTGTTCTATAGGGTATCTTTCTGGACAATATGAAAAATTGATTTTCAGATGCTTGAAACATCCCTAAAATGAAGGTCTTTCAAAAAAAATCCTGATTAGAAGTGCATGACTATAAATGGAACAACTGAATTCACAATGATGGATTGTCCTCCTTGAGCAAACCACAAGCTGGTTTTTATAGCTTACTCAAATGAAAATCAATAGCAGCAAGGTAAGAGGGTAGGAAATCTGTCTAAAACCTATAGCATGTTTTGAAAAATGGCTAGCACTAATGTAAAGCATGCAATTTGTACTTAATGGCCTAAAACATGCAAAAACACTGGTAAGGTCCATTAACTCTAGTTATTGACACACCAGGCTGACATTTTAGACATACTATGCATGGTGTGTGTGTGTGTGTGTGTGTGTGGTTGTGTACATGTGTTTGGGTGTGTGACAGTGTGGGTTTATACTGGTAGTTATAGGACACTCACGCCTGCATGGTTGTTGTGGCAGTTTGAAAGCTGAACATATTTTCCTTGGGGAACCAGTTAGTGTCCTCTGCAGATGGAAAAAAGAAATAATGATTCAAAGTTTAGGGGTACACGAGAAACATCATGTGCCAGTGTTGTAATTAATATATTAGAAATATGAGGCCACAAAACCAGCGACAGCACTAGCACTTCACAGTCCACCACTCCACAAATGGAGAGAGGGAGACACACAGGAAGCGACGGCAGAGGATAGAAACGGGGAGACGAAGAGTCAGAAATACAGACCACGTCACATCCAACATCAAACCCCATCAGCCCCCACCAGACATAAGAAGAAATAGATTTGACACGGCTTCATCAAGTACATGAATACTCTCACTTGTAATGGATGTTTTATGATGTTTAATAGATGCAAACTGAAGTCTCAGCTCTATGAGAAATGTATTTAACTTGTAAACAATTTGATATTTAACATTTTTTTTTGCCAGAGTTCAACACAAAAGTAAAATAAATTAATCAAGGTATTCTTTTAACTTTTAGGTATGGTTTATGAGATGTCTGTCTTATTGTAAATTGGCATAGAGATTATCCTACAACATAAAAATAATGCAAAAGTGCCACATACATTAGACTAATGCAGAGTCTGCTTTAAATTTACCTGCAGATTCAGTCTTCAATAAAAACCCTAATAAAAACATGACTAGTGATTTTAGAAAACTGATTTGCTATCACTATACTGGTTCATGTCAGAAGCTAACCAGTAAAACTACAGAAAAATGGGAGATAAACAAAGACTAGAAGAAAAGGAGCTACACTTTTACTGCTCCCATTCACTATGTATTTTAATCTTAGTAAAAGTAAAACACCAAGAAAAGGAGACAAATGCTATTTCTTCTCTGGTCTGAAAACCCGCCCTTCCTCCAACCCTCGTTTGGATTTCAGCTCCTCTCCTTTCCTCTGTGTCCTCCACCCTCTCACCTCTCTCCAGCCCAGTCACCCGGTCCACACTCCACATCCGCTCTAGGCGTCGGTGCTGCTTGCCTGCCTCTCTGGATGCACTCTCCAGGTCCAGGGAGCCTTGGCTCCGTGAGGGGGCGCTAGTACAAGAGTCACACGCCAACCCGCTGCACTCCGCCTCCCCTTTCCCACCCTCACCCCAACCCCGGATGTTGTGAGCGCTGACCGATGTCTGCAGCGGGGGTTGAGACAAGTGGTGGTGGTGGTGTGTGTGGTGGTGTGATCCATGATGGGCGTGCGGCCCGACTGCTGTTCCAGACTGCTGCTGCTGGTTGCTGTTACTTCCACTCGGCCCACTACTTCCACCACTGCTTGATGGTGCATTGGTGCCTGTGATGGAGTGATGATGGTGGAGGCCATGGTGATGGTTACTGTGGTGGTGATTGCTGTGATGGTGGCTGGTTCCACGGCTGCTGCTCGCATGGTGGTATTGGGTTGGGGACGATGAGTTGGAGGTGGGGGAAGTGGAGGGCTGGGTCAGGGTGGTTTGGAGGTGTTGGTCGCCGCCACTGCTACCTGCACCACCACTGACCCCTCGGGATCCTACACCGCCACTCCCTGACTTCTCTTTTAGCACGTCCAGTTCTAGGCTCTCCTTGCTGCTCATCAGCATACCGTGCTGGGTGGTGATGGTGTACACACGAGCAGGCTGCAGCGTGCACTCAACACACTTCTGCTGGTCCTCTTCTGCCGAGAAACTGCGCTCAAGCGACAGCCGCGATGACTTAGTAGAAAGGGTGATAGAAGGAGGAGGTGGCTGGAGTAAACCCAGTGGTGACTTCACCAGGTTGGGCTCTGGGTTTGCCTCAGAGCCCTTGGTGCAGGAATTGAGGTGGTTGTTGTTGTTGCTGGGGCCACTTGTGTCACTTGGCGACTCTTGGTCCGGACCCACCAAGGTTTCACACAAGAGATGAGCTAAAAAAAAAAAAAAAAAAAAAAAGACAGAAAAGCACATATAAAAGACTGATAGATACAAGGAAACAAGAGAAAAGCAGAAGGAACTTGAATGGCAAAGAATATTGTCATCTTTCTTCTGGAGATCAGCTGCTTTAGTGATTATGCTAATGATCACAGCCTGCCATTTCAGCAGGATGAGGTGACGAAGGTGGAAAGGATTAAAGACTACACTGGGCGGAATGGAGGGGTCATGGACAAATGTCAGGATGGCAGAGACGCTGACCTGATCCGTTTCTGTTTTCAGGGTGTGTGTGGGACAGGTACTCTCCAAATGCTCGCGCTGCTCTGTGGGAACACACACACATGAAACACATAAAGACATTAATTATGAGTGGCAAAGGAGGGGTGAGTGAAAAAGGAGAGGGAAGGGTAGAGAAGAGAGAAGGGCCAGGGAATTGTAAATTATAAACCTAATTGCCTTCTTTGTAGGCTAGTGCCACCGACCGATTAAGATGGAGCTGTTTTATCTCTGCACTTCAGGCAGCCTCAAAGTCGAAGTACAAGACTGAGCAAGATAGACTGAAGGACTGTTATAATATGACCTCAGTTTGTGCTGGTAAACAGCCAACAGATGGTAAGCCTGTCTATTTGTTGTTGCACACACAGATAATATATGTACATGTACTGTATCTTGTTAAAGAAATTCAGAAACAGAAGACATGCTGAAAATAGACACTGTATGCACCGTAAACACAGTGATGCAACTAATGCTCTGTTTCTATTTCACAATCAGTGATATTAAAAGCAGATGCATAAATTCTACATATATTCATTCAGCCACATATAGTTCACCATCAGAGCGAGTTTCTTTTTTACCATTAAACAGCCTTAGGTGTAACAGCAGATGATGACACTGACCCTCGAATGTTTCTCTACTAAGTATGTGACTGGAGAGTATGAGGAAAAAGAGAAAATGAAAGGGAAAATATGAACATCTCTGAAAATATGCAATCTGGGTACTAACTGAGAGGAAATGTGCAGTGGCAATAGCTATTAGCAATATCGATTTATGTAAGTAATGAGAAACTAGAAGAGAAGAAGGGGAAAAGGTGAGCAGCGCTAATACCATTTGTTTTTGATATGAATTCCTTCCTGTTGCAAAGATTATCATGAGATTGTGCTTTCTCATTTTTCAGTTGGAGTGATAATGCTAATTACAAAATACAATTAGAGCATCTTTTTAATGGCGCTCTAGTAATGGTGATTATTTCTGTTCTGTGACCCACTGAACATGTGAGGGTTCAGGGTGTAATATTTAAGGACATCTAGCAGTGAAGTTACAGGTTGTAAGCAACTGAATACCTATTCTCTCACAGTCTCTGCAAAAAACGTGAAAGACCCTTGTTAGAGCCAGTGTTCTGGTCTGTTTGGTACAACACAGCAGTCATTATGTCTGTCATTTTGTTTCAGGAGCATAACTGGAAAACCGTTCAACATTTGCTGCTCTTTATCAGACGTGTGATGGAGTGTTTCCTTCTGTCACTTTGTCATCATGCCTTTTGTCATCATTTCACTAAACATCCATTTTCTATAATTTGTTTTCAGGTGTCACTGCAATTATATATTCTACATGTGTTGTTGACTGATTCAGGTTGCCATTTTCTGAAACTACTCCACTTCTGTGCTGTCAATGAAATTGAGCTAACATCAATATCAAGTACCACTTTTCAGTTTTGCTGCAGTAGGGGGTATATGCCAACCTCTGATGGCTCTTGTTTATTATAGGGATAGTAATTTAGTAGGTGGCTGGATGCCACTTGCTATAAAACGGTGAGAAAGGAAAGAGGATGTCCATTCTGTGTTACTGTAGAAACATTAAATGGTGGGTTCTGTGATGGATAACCTCCTCCTGGAGCTTGTTCTAGGGTAATGAAAATACAACCATTTATTATGTGATTATATCCTGCTGAAAACATAACTGTCCATATTATACTCTATTTCTACAATTAGATCCCTTAAACAATACATATTGGACCATTTCATTATTCTATGGCCACACAATATCACAGTCTATATATCTTATGACAATAGAAAAAAAAATTTGATGTGTCAGTGTTTGGTGATTTGGTAATAGCACCACTTTGATCTACAGGTACGCAAACAGGAAAATCTGCTTGAAAGAAAGCCAGACAAATATGGAGATGAGTGAACTTGATACAGAACCAGGTTATTTCTGAACAGAATTCTGAGACAAAACAAAAAAAAAAAAACAAGGAGCTTATACCTAAAAGAGGGGTTACTTTGATCACATGAAAAATCTTTCACAGACCTTGCATTGTGTTACTATGCATTTATGTACATGCAGAAAACTTACCTTTGTAAATTTACAACAGCAGATTCAAATACCACTAACATCTTTTACCACTGATGCAAAAAATCCTGTCAAAGATTATAAAGTGTCTACAGATCCTTCTTCCCTCTTGTATATTTTATGTAAAGAGGTTTATTTTGCTTAGCTAGTACAGTAGGATGCCTCGTGGTCTTCTGGGTCAGACTAATGCATCTGCCTCTGCTCTGAGTTAGCATATCTGCTTTTTTTAGCCAAAAATAAAAAAGATGCATTATTTATTAAGTTTACATTAATGTTATGTTAAATATCTAACATGTGCATAGCTGCAGGTGCAGCATCAGTAATAATAATAATAATAATCTTTAGAAATACAGGCTTGATGGTTATGTTGCTCACACAGTCGCATCTGTGCAGAAGAATCCCCATGTATACAGTGGAAATCTGTACGCCTCCTCCCTCTGTCAATTATTAAAGCTCATCCAGAGCAGATACACACTCACTTTCATTTCACTCACCACATTCATACAAAGCAAAAGAGACAGAGAGAGCAGGAGAGCAATGACTTCTTAAAAATCTGTCTGTGATACTCCATCTCTGTTCCCTTCTCTCTTACACTTGGTTTCTTATTTAAACTCAGGTCTGTATCGTACTCCTCTCCCTCCCTCGTCTGTTTCTCTCTCCTCTTTCTGTTTTTCTAAGCAGGATCCCTCAAGAGGCATCTTATGTGAACAAAGCAGCTTTACATTTTTAAAGCCAAAAGCCTGAGAGAGACCCCTTATGTGACATGTCAGTCATTATTAAATAACACTTTGCAAACATAAATTCATCCTTTCTCACACAACAATCCCCAAATGATACTAAATGAATAACAACCATATGAGGAGAAATGTATGACCCACATAACTATAAAAAACTGATCTATGGCTTTTTTCCCCTCTATATTCTAACTAAAATCTTCTATTTTTTTTCCACTTTCATCTGTCAAAGTTAAAATTAGGGATAAAGTCATGTTTGGGCTCTTTGCTGGTAATGATGCTGTGTGAACACAACTATAGGCTGAAACGTCAATTTTTACATGTTTACATGGTCCCTAATATTCCACTAAATCTGACAAAAAATCTGTATGTAATGATTTCAGTTGCAGAAACTACACCAGTGTGGCCTGATCAGAGGGGATTTTCAGTTAGATTAGGAATGGTATAAACCAATGATAATCTGTTATATTGAAAAATATCAGCATCTAATTACAATTATAATAAACACTACATCTGATTAAATCCATTCTTATTTTTGTTTTAATGACCTGTAGATGTCCCCGTGGCCTCTCTTGCTGTTTAAAGACTAGAGGTGAGACATGCTGTTGAGCCGGCTGCTTAAGGAACAGCAGAAACACACGTTGTTCCCAGGACATGAGGTCCATCTTGATATGAATTCAATTTTCTCAGAATTGGGAAAAATTATCCTTTTTTTTTCTTTCTTTCTAGCAGATTGGACGCTTCACAGCAGGAAGAACCACTAAGCACATGTTTATACTCTGATTGCATGCTTTGGAGCATGGGAACACACATTTTAATCAGATCGCTCTCTTTTGAGTCCATGTAAACTGTTAGTGTTGAATCTCTATTCAAAATGCATTTGGGATGAAGACATATTGTACAGTATATGTAACTGGATCATATTAAATGTTATAATGGTGAAGGTAAAAACTAGAAAGATGGTTTTAAAAAAAACATGACAGCATCACATAAATGTACACTGTTGCCCATATAGATGGAATAAAATCATTTACCTTTTTGCATGATTTAATTGTGACAATGTGAGTTATTCTTGACAGGTAAAGTGTAGTTGGGACTCAGTATGTAGTTATTACACATGATCAAAGGAGATTACTAATGTGTATAAATAAGAATAAAAAGAAGAAAGTGTCTGGAAAGCAACATTGTTCCAATTTTATGGCCAACAGTGTATTACATTTTGGTGGCATTGTCATGCCCTTGGTCTATATGTATGCACATGACCAGATAAAGTAACATGGAGGCCTCAGGGCAAAAATGACCTGCAGTCTTTATTGTATTCTCCAAACCCCAAAGGCACAGCCTGTTGTGTAGTGTTTAGTAGATCAATACATTCTGCACTGAAATGACCCCAAATTAAAAGGCTTCTTTTGGAGGGAGCTGGATGAATTCCTATTTGCAGCAATTTGTTTTACAAAGTTGAGAATCTGAATCTTAAGCCTGAAATTCCTTAAATGTAGTTTTACCAGGTTTA
>JAPQRP010000005.1:5618486-5636142 GCA_037367295.1 Apogon hyalosoma
CAGGGATTGTCTGCACAGTATCTCCAGAGCCAAATCATACAGTATGAAACTGCATCAAATGAACAGATGGCAGTGACGCTCTTGAATCTTCCTTTAGCCTGATTTGGTCACACTATGAGGGAAGGTTTTCACTGAAGGGGTGAACACATGGAACCAAATTGCAAGTTAGAAACTTTGCTATGATGTTGGAGGTCACTGAACTGTACTACACTTCACAAATCATAAATGTGGTTTTCTTTTTTTTTTTTTTTTTTTTTAATTTGTGTTCAACAAAATGTGTTAGTGTCATAAACATTTGTTCCCATTGAGTGCATTTCCAGCAATAATCTGAAAAGAAAGGAATCCAAAGGAAAACTCCCACTGCATCTTTGTCAGAGGAAATGGGGCAATACTTTTGGGTTAGCTTTCAAAAACATGTCATCCCTGCAGTGTTCTGCAGGAAACATTGGATGATGTTTTGAGGAAGGGTCTGCTTACCATTTAACAGGTACATACCAAGCAATGTCCACCCCAATGTATACAGTGAATTGCTTCAGTGGCCCCACAACTACTTCACAGTGCAGTTCTGCATGGTGTTGACAGTGATGAGAGGGCCCTTTGCTCTACAAAGGCAGCTATCACTGTCTGCCCTGTCATCTGTGTGCCACTGAACAAAAGCAGGCTCTCTCACTAAACACCAGGCAAAGAAGTGTCAAGGGCAAAGCTCCTTCAGCTGTAAGGTCAAACAGTCAGATATTTCTCTGCTGGGCTCTCTCTGAAGTTGACAGTTTCCTCATGAGTCACATAGTGAAATGATGCTTTGTGTTGGAGCTGGGGTGAATAAAAAAATGACACATTCAGCTCTCAAAAAATGATATATGATCATGTTATTTGTTTTACCTTTGCAGGTCACCAGCCAGTTGCATTTTTACAGGAAAGAGTAGTCCTGATCTTTGTCAGTGTGTGTGAATCGAAGCTCGTTGCACCACTTATGGCCAAGCTTGCCACGGTGATGACTTGTACTTCAGCTGACAGTGGAAGAAATCAAAGTCAATGGTGGAGCATTTGAGCATGTGTTGGTCCATTTTCCACAGGAATGACACTTATCAGAGAGCAATTGTGTGCAAATTATGCTGTAACTAAAGGCATACTGCTGGCATGATAAATGTATTTCAGCACCCATCACCCAGAGGAACCACTTCTGCTGTGAGTAAAAATTTCCATCGGTCAGAAAGCAAGAAAGAGTGGCATCATTGTTTTCAACCGCTGCACCATAATCACAAACACAGCAAAAGGTATAAATTAAACTCCTTATTGCATCTGTGTAAGAAGAGTGTTGTACTCTCTGATGTGTGTGTGTGTGTGGGGGGGGGGGTATGAAATCAGGCTAATTATTTATTTCAATTTTCAATTTAGATATTAAAATATACAGTACAGTGCAGCATTGTACAGTACTTTGTTAGGATTTTGTTTTATATATCTGTCATTTCCGTTTCAAATGTATAACAACACAGTATGAAATGACACATATGGAAAATGTACTGAATGTGTATTACACATTATCATGTAATTTATAAGTCTTGACCTACCTGGCTTATTTTGTTTTGGTGTACATTTATATCTGTTGAATGTCACTGCTAAGTTTTCAAAGTAAAAATGTTCATCATCTCACATCTTACTCTGATAGACCCCAACATCAGAGAGTAAAACACAACTATTACATAAATGGAATAAGGAGTTTAATTTGACAGAATAATCCCTGTGAATATGGTTGCACCCTGCTGGCTTTAACTTCAGCACAGAAAACCCCATAAGGACTCGCCAAAGAAGAATCCAGGAGAAGGATGCATTTTAAACATTTACAATCAGGATACAGGAATTCACCAAATGCAAATAGCAGAAGACCACATAACACACTGACCCCATCCAAGCTTATACAATCTGGTAAAGAGTGAGATAAAGCTTAAAAATATAACTGTTACCCATCCAGAAATCTAAAAAAATAAATTACCCTATATTATATTTATATCGTTGACATGTGTAATTACATCATTTCAAATCTTTCCAAACATCTTCCAACTCAGATTGAGGGTAATCAGGGAATCAGGGACATTAAACTGATTTCCTGTCTGTAGTGTCATTGTATTATTAGTATACGGGGCTGTACCAATAACAGAATGCTTGGTTGATACTGATAATGTATAAATAATAGGGATAAAGGGTATATTCTCATGTCATGTTTTATTTGAGGGTATTTTTCATGCATCTTGGTCTTAATATTTCCCCATTGCACTGCACCCTAACACTCTTTTTCAACTTAAACCTGAATCAAGCTTAAAGGACCACAGGGTCATAGATCACTGTCCATGATCAATGTCATGATCATCTTTCCCATTGTACTTGACCAGCAAGTAGAACAGAATAAATAAAACATGGTGGTAGATTGGTTGTCATGTACATGCCTACTATGGTTTAAACAGGTGGATTTACAGTGCCCTTAATGGTGATATAACTCTAACATGGCAGTCTTCCAATCTCATTACTGGTCGAGGATCACTTCTGAGACTAATGGCGTTCATGTCAGCGTATAAGGTTCAACCACCGTGAATGTGTGTATGTGAGACTCGGGTAAGGAGAAGAGAAGAGGGGAGGCCTTCTCCATACGTGACACCCATGCCTATCCCCACCTTGTCTCACCTTGGTACTGCAGCACACCTCCCTCCTATCATTTCTCTCCTTTTCCATCCCTCCCTCTCAACTAAATCGCTCGTAACATTGGATCCCAGGTGACAGATTCCCACTATGGTGCTTAATGGAATCCCGTGCACTCTGGTTGGCTGAGGAGAAGTGGTTTGATCTTCTGAGAGGTAAAGGAGAGAGGCGGAGGAGGAGGAGGAGGAAAAGCTTGCAAAAGGGAGGAGAAGGTGGTGGAAAGCCAGGAGGGATTGATGGAGAGAGGAAAGTGCAAGAAGTGGGAATAAAAATAGAGAAGCAGAAATAAGTAGTGGAGGGGAGGATGGAAAAAGTGGGCAGGAGGGACAGCATTTGCAGGAGTAAATTATAAAAGTCATGGTCAAGGTAACAGGGGTAATAATGTTCTAGCTTCAGTCTGGTTTGGCTCTCACATGTAGTTTGAGCTGTACTGTGGCTTCACTTAATACTGTATGAGTGGCCTTTTTACCCACTTCTTGCATTGCAGATAAACTAATTGAAAGCAGAAGAATCAAACAGGGGTAGTAAGAATTAAAGTACAGCACCTGTGCCATTCTCTGATTTACACCTTCATCATTTCAGCTTTTTCAAACTCTGAAATGAGTAGACCAGGTAAATGAGGTATATGTGTCATGAATTCCAAAAAGAAACATAAAATTTGGAGTGTTGAGTGTAGATGAAGCTACAAAGGTGTAACACAGTATTGAGTGACAATTTATGCCATTTGGTTTATCAACAGTCAAACCAGACTTAGTCAGTTTTGACCCGTGACGAGAAAACTCGCACAATCGACATGAAGCAGGTAGCAGGTCCTTATCATTGACAAACTGAAAATAAATAATATGGTAACCAGCACAAAACACCCATATTCATCTTTATATTGGATTTTAATTAATAGTTCATATACAAAGGTTTGTATCATGTGTTTAAACCTCTGACTCTTGAATAGTAATAGTAATATATTCAACTGCTTGACTCTTCATCTTGTGTTTTTTTAACACCATTTATTTTTCAACAAATACACTAATTAATCAACTTAAATGTAACAATAGCAAAGTAGAAGCCAGAATAAAATCTAAGTTACCAACTAATTGATTAAATGAAACCATAATCAACAAAATTCCCAACTTATAATAATAGAAAAGTCCTTGGAAGTTTTGCATTAATCCTATAACTGTTAAAAATGTCAGTGTGAAGAAATCCCACAAAGCCTCTGTGTCTGTGTACCTTAAAGTCCACATAATCTCTAAAGTACTGTAAGTCAAAAGCAAAATCAACCAAGCAAATCATCAATTAAGAAACAAAAAACAATAAAAGCACTTACAGATTAAATAGCAAGCGTCAAAAACATCTAATTCCATTTCTAAGCTAACAAATGTCTTTACCTATATTCACAATAATATCCACAACAGCAACATCAACAAACTTTCAACATAATAAAAACTTTCCGCCTCTGTGTTACCACACAAGCATGCACAAATGTAACATACTGAACCTTATTATTAAAGATAAAACCACCTTAATAATTAAGCTGATTAAGAATGGAAGTCCAAATGATCCAAATTAAGAGTTAAGGGAACATTTTAGACATATAGTGGTGTGGTCTTGATGCAGTAACCGTATTCCTAAATTAAGAAAGTATAACACAGTGAGTTGTAATCCTTGTATCATGATTGCATCACCAGATTCTTGCCATTGCCCACCCTTTTTGAAAGTACTAACGAGAGCAGCTTTCAGTAGCTGCACTCAGAGTGTCGTTACCTTAAGAAAAGAAAAGGGAACACTTGAGTTCTGCAAGCCTCAAGAGAGTACTTAGAAACTTTACTCAGCAGTAAAATAGGGAAAAGGTACACCCCTGCCAAGCTGTGACTGTGATGCTCAGGGTGTGTATTTGCATCATATAAAGCTGTAAAAGAACCCCAGTCATCATAAAAAGGCTGATTATTTAGTCTTTGTTTGTGGCTACAACAGATGAATGGCTTATTTGTGGTTCTCTTATTCAGTGTTAACTCCTTCGGGACCCTTTCTACTATAAGCCCTGCAGAGTTAGCAGGTATTAGATGTAAACAAATCTGTGCTGCTCCTTGGGAATGTCCACTGGGTATATTTCAGCTTTGCCCTGAGTCAACGGGGCTCCACTACAGCATTTCTGTTTACAAAGACAAATGTGTCCTTGCTCAATGAAAGAGAGAGTGGAGAAATGCTAAGGCTGTAAAAAAAGAAGCTGAATGATGTCACCTGACATCAGCTGGCATTAGCTCTGCTTCTGCTGCACACACACACTTCCTCTTAGTGTCTGGACTCTGTTGGTGCGTACAAAAAATCAACAGGAACAATGTGTCCTTTGGCAGCAAAGCAGTAATTTGCTGCTGCTCAGGGACATCATGATGAAGCTGAATGGGAAGCCGCACTAGCAGAAAGCATCTGGCTGTCATGTGATGTAGCTCTCCTACCTATATAACCACTAAGAGGTAGGCAGAGGGAGAGACAGCTGGAAAATGGGCATAAACACAAGAAACAGAAACAAACCAGTTAGTGAAAACAGGCAAAACAGAATGAATGAATAAATTACCAAACTTAACAGCCAAAAAAAAATCTCACAGCAGTCAGGTGACAGCCCTGTTAATAATGATATGATGCACGGCACAGTGGATCACAATATATATGTAACAGATAAATAACTTTTCATCTACTGCTGAAGGAAGAACATCTGATGGGGACTAAATTAGGCGTGGTGATTCCAAAATCTGAAATCAGAATTTGTCCAGCATTTCAGGATTTCAAGTTGTGTGAATAAGCAAAACACACACACACTCAAACCCCCCCATACACACACCTTTCATCGTGCATTGATGATGTAAAGATAATCTGTGCTAAATAGGTCAAATATATTCATGGATAGGAGCATCAGTCCCAGTGAAGAATAAACCTAAGTAGCAGACGTCATCGGCTTGGCCCAGAATTGTTCATAAATCTTTCAGACACTTGCTCTTGGGCTTGTGGGTTGTGACAGTTTCCTGCTATAGGAACCAACAGTAATCACTGTCATGTTTGGACTGAAGGGCCACTTGGAACCTGGTTTCCATTTCAGGAGTATCTTGATAAAATGGATTGTCATGCTCATCACTTCCATCATCCAAATCAAGGTGTGAGTGGAGGGAATGGATTTTGAGCAACATTCCGCAATCCCCGTTCAGATCGCCTGGTTGATTTTGGTTTCCCAGAAAAAGACAGAGCTTCGAGAAGAATGCAGGACTACCCATGAGTTCTGGATTCCAGGTTTCAGCCTCTTATACATCACTTTGGACTGCAATTTTCTATCAGGTATTAAGGTAAAGTGAGGCATTTTTTCCCCCATAGGAAAATCATCATTGAACAGTGTAATTGATTAGTTGATTGGGTAACATGAACCAGGCGAAAAGCAAATTTTGAACTTAATGATTCGATCAAGAATATTAATGTACTTATCTATGAGCTGAAAAATGTGTGAAATTAATGAAAGTATGAACAAATGCACCATCAATGAATCATCTGATATTTGACACCATCACGTTAGAAACCACAATTAAATGAAATTATAATCAACAAATTTAATAGGAAAACCCAAAAATATCTGCACAAATATGTCGTACAAATGTTTAAAAAGAGCACAAAGTACAAGATAAATTTAAATTTAAATGAAGAAATATTATTAAGGTCCTTATTCACAAGCTAACAGAGGTCAAAAAAGAGCTAATTCCATTTCAGTACAAACAACTGTCTTGGTTTACTGCAGTCATAACATCCACAAACAGCATAATTTAAGCTAACATCAACAAATAACAAGCTCCCAGCACAACACACACTCCAACTCTGACCTCACATAAACACACAAGCATGCTTATATGTTCCACATTAAAAATTGAATGATTTAACATAAAAACCACTTTGAAATTTAAGAATAGAAGTTACAAACACACACATATACAACATTCTCTAAATTCATTTCCTATAACTAGACACTTAACCTTCATCAGCAAATTAGACCAAGACCACACCATCTACTCTGCCCTTTTCCTGTAGAACATATTGAGATGTTTACTTCAATGAAGTTAGTGATAAATATGTAAAAGCACTTGAGGGGTAGGATTAAATAAGTTTATATTTCTTCCTACCCCTTTTCGACCATGCAAAATTCAGACTTGCACGTACTTGAAGATAGATTCTGTTCATTGAAATGTTATTCTGTTTTTGTCTTATTTTCCTTTGTTTTGTTTTATTTTGTTTCTTTGCATGTTCGAAATAAATAAATAAATAAATGTACTGTGTGCATGTTAGTGTGTATGTAAAGTCTTTACAAGGCCAGTCTGTTCCTCTTCACCGTTCCTCCATTCAGCCAGTACCCCCTTTCTTTCCCTTCCTAATGAAGTAAGTTTGTTCTGTCTTCAGTAGAACAGGGGTCCCTAGGGCTCTACCCTCCAGTTCTGAGGCATGAACTCCACTCTCTGCTGCTGAGGGTGGGGTGGGGGGGGGCAGTGTACAGTCCACCAGGATGTTAGGATAGAGGACATGCTTCATCATGAGGTCCGGGTCCATCACTAAAGAAAAGAGGTCAGTAGTATGGAGTCATGGTGGTTTCAGATCAGGCTACAACAGTATTCTGTAATCCAGCCATGACTCTGTGCTGGGTGGTATGACTGAAAATGTTATCACAATAAATATTTTCAGATCAGACACTGAAAATTATTACTGAAACAAATTATCATTACCCCCCGAAGGGGAGGAAAGGTGTATTGTTTTTGATTTGTTTGTCTGTTTGTCTGTTTGTCTGTCTGTCTGTCTTTGTTTAACACTTTTGCAGCAAAACTATTGGTTGAATTCATACCAAATTTGGTTTATAGATTGCCAGTGACCCAGAATAGACGTTATTACATTTTGGGAAAAGTAGGTCAAAGTTCTTTTTTTTTTTTTTATAAATTTTCAAAATCTTCCCATTTTCTTATGGGCAAAATGTGTAAGGGGACGGGGTTTGTTGTGCCTGGCACCAGTTGTTTGTTTCTTTGTTTCTTAACACTAGCAGAAAAGTTACCGATTGAATTGGGTTTTTATATTGTCAGTGACCCAGAATAGATGCGGGTATATTTGGGAAAAGTAGGTCAAAGTTCAAATTCTGTATGATTTTTTTAAGTCATTTTTTTCCCTTTTACTTATAATAGGCAGAATTTCAAATCTCTGTAAAACATCAATTTTGTTTCAATTTACTTCAGACTTGGCACATATATAGAGGCAGTTGATATGCTGACATCAGTACACGCATGGACATAATGACATCAGCAAGACTGATGCCAGAATAAGCTACAATACGTGTGAGGGGCGGGGTTTGTGGTGCTTGGCACCACTTGTTTCTGTCTGGTATAAAGGCTCGTATTTGGTTCTGATTGAAAGTTGACAAAAATCCGATCATAATATGCAAGGATAGCATCATAAATAACACTACAAAATGAAAACAATGAAAAAGACACAAGATAAAAATGCTAAGAGTGTATTATTCTGCATTCACTCATTCAATATTACATCATCTGTTTCCTGTGTATAAGAACTGATGGCAAGATATGACACAAAGATACTCTTTTTCTACAAAAACTAAATGCCATATTGGAGTAACAGATTCACATTTAATATATTACATTAAGCTAAGAGGTTACATTTTGAATTTTGTTAAGCAGCAAATGTCTCCAATGTAATAATTTTTATTTTGCAATTTAGGCAATTTTCATGATTTTCAGAAAACAAAATTGATTGATTTAATGAATTCAATGTATTTCCCAGCCCAATAGGGTTGTTAGGTTATAACATCACTCATTATGTCCAGGGCCAGTCTTCTTCATTACTTTATATTCAACTGAATGCATTACTGTGTCTCTAAATCCATAAAACACATCCAGTTATTACTGTACCACTTTACTTGTGATGATAAAGAGTAGAAGTGGATGAAGTTAATTAGTAAAGAGACAAGTCTTAATTGAAAGAGAAAAAACAAAGTTTGGTGCTAGATATCATTAGTGGATCACCTAACTAACATGAGATCCCTCTGCAAATGCCAAACAAGATTTTATAGGTTACCTTGATACAGAATGAGAATGAATGAGAAGAATAAAGGCTCTTATGAGGTGTTTAACATCTTCACACTTTGTTTCATTTATCAGCCCTTCATCTGTGCATCCAGTTCAGTAGAAGGTAAAGTATATATGTTAACCCACATCTGAACACAGTAGCGCTGCAAAAAACAGACCAGGGGCCAAAGTAGTACTTAATATATTTAAAATCAGTCTACTGCAGGTAAAATAATGACTATGGAAAACTGTAGTAATTACTGTATTTGATCAATTAGATAAGTGAATTTAGCCCTTTCTTACCCCTATCTAGTGGCTCATTTAAGAAGCACACAGGCTTCACTGGTTAATTGGACTGCAAACCAGTTAAGTGTTACAACTAAATTCCAACCAATTGAATATCCCCTCATAGTCCTCTACAGTAGTGGCAAAAATGCAAAAAGAAATAACTGTAATCTGTGTTTGTTTGTTTCATTCAGTCTTTATTTAAGGAGATAATAACTCTGGAACATAGATACGTGGGAGTGTGTTCATGCACTTCATAATCGTCCATTCTTAGCCATTATGCAAACATGGCAGTACAACATTATTTCTGGAGGGAGCGTTGTCCATCTGTTAATATAAATGCCTCATTTTAAGACAATACAAACAAATTCAATCTATTTTCAAGCAACTATACCAATATTACATTTTTGCAAATATATCCTCTTGAACCCAACAAATTTTATACACTGAACTGCAACACTGATGTGAATGAAGTCAAGGCTTTAATATTAAGACATGTGTTATTTGCTAATGGTTTTCTTCAGCAGATGGAAATTAGCAAGTTGCGCTTTAAAATGAGATATGGTTAAATACTTGGAAAATCACAGTATTAATTTTTATAATCCACGCTCCAGCTGGTATGTGGTCTTTAAATATCCATTTGATTGTCACACATTTATGCCAATAATTAATCTGATTTAATCTTAACAGCCTGTCTGCCATCTCTGTTAATGAAAACAGCTTGATGTGAATATTGGTAGATTCACAGCAGGCTTGCAAACACTGATTAGACAGAAGGAAAATGTACCACAGTATGTAATTTGGACAATTTAGAGCATTATGTACAACTGAAAGTCAATAAATGATAATATTAAACCATTAATCACTTACAGCAGGGGTGTCAAACTCATTTTAGTTCAGGGGCCACATTCAGCCCAATATGACCAGAAGTGGGCCAAACCAGAAAAATAAAAACAGCTGAAAAAGTAAAATTACTTTCAAACAATGTTTACATCTACAAAATTTAATTAAAATGTGAATATCTTAAGAAATATAAGTGCATTTTTAACAATATTATGCCTCTGTTTATCATTTACACATATAAATTACAACTTACAGATCACAGTGGATCTACAAATGCACAAAACATTTAGTAACAGTAACATTTTTGTATCAGGCAGAATATTGGTAAAATATTAAGATATTTCAGGTTGTTCATTTTATTCACATTTTGTGTGAAAGGACATAGTTTCTAAATGTAAACATTTGCATGTAATCTAATTTTTTTATACTAAAACAAAGAGAAGCAGTTGGAATTGTCATTATTTATAGGTTATTATGATACCATTTTACAGGTCTGACCCACTTTAGATCAAAATGGTCTCTATGTGGAACCTGAACTAAAATGATTTTATCATCCCTGATTGTTAATTTCTTCAGTGTAATTTTTACATTTCGGGAATTCAACCCAGGCCGTATGTTTGACACCTGTGACTTACAGAAATTCATGGGTAATTAATGAGCAAACAGACTGATCAGGCAAACAGGGAGACAGATGCATGACAAAGAAGACTGACGCGGTGAGAAGCAAACAGGGCAGCAGACAGATACACAGACTGACAGTGCAGACAGTGGGATGACAAAGGGCACATTGATCTGATTACAACCCTTAGCTTCCCGGTTCTCTGCTCTGTCTCACGGCTCAGGCTGAAAAAGGTCAGGTTTTTCTGACTGGGTTTCTCACTCACGGTGGCCTAATGCCTCTGAGGGCAGCCCTGCCAACGCACCTCAGATTTCACTGGATTGGCGAACAATGAAAAAAAAACAAAAAAAAAAAAAACAAGGAAGGCAGTGTATTGTAGTCACAAAGGTTTTTCCTGCAAGAAAAACAAGACGGAGAGGGAGGCATAAGCTGCAGAGAAAAAAGGGTTGAAATTACTTAAAGCACAGAAAAATGCTGAAGAAATTATGAAAATAAGCCACAGTTTGACCTTCATATCAAAATGTTTTGTTTTAGAAGGATTTTAAGAATATACATTATTTTTTTCCTGACATAGTAATTGGAGGCATCTGTTTTGTAAAATAAATTATCGCATACCTCTTAAGAACCAAACAGCCTTTTATCATGTTAATGCTGAATTGGGGAAAATGACAAATAGGAAAATACACACCTGCTGCCCAAATCAAAAGATTAATTAGAAATACAAATGAACCTGAGAAATGATTGGATGATGTGCCCTTGAGCAAGGCACTCACACACCACCCCTACCTCCCCATGCTGCCTGGGAAACTGACAGGGCAGCCCATTGCTCCTAGTGTATATGTGTGTTCCTGCATGTTCAGCTAATGATGGGTTAAATGCAGAGGTTTCATTTCAGTGTGTGTTGCAGGTATATCTTCTTGAGACCCAGCAATACATTTTTGTCTGTAGGGGACAAGATTTTCACAGCTTCACTTAAAAGCAAAAAAGATAAATAAATAAATAAATAAATAATCCACTGCAAGGGATGTTCCATGACAAAAAAAGGATCTGAAAAAACTGTTGCATTATGCCGTTTCCAATCAGGACAGTAATTTAGTGTTTAAAAAAAAAACAAACAAAAAAAACCAAAACTTTTAATTTCCTGGGTCTCAGGAGGATATAAAATCACAAAATAAAGATTCTTAATTAACGCGGATTGCTTTTTGTGGGAATTCATCAGCAATTGGTAATTACAGCCAGCAATTACATATTTATTTGCTTGTGTTTCGACTAAATCTGCATCACGGGATTGATTTCTTTTTAGAAGAAGAGGCTGAAGATGGAGGGAGATTTATGGGCCGACTGAGGTGAAAGTGTGGCTGCTTGTTTGTTTTTATACCTGTTATGCGTGTGTGTCCTTTTTTATAGAATTAATTCAATTTATCTTGTGTAAAATTGGGGAAAATTGCATTTACGCACATAAGTTGTTAAGAGGATGTTGAAGGTCACATTGCTAAAAAAAAAAAAAAAACTATTTAAAATCTTAAACTGTTTGCAGAAGTGAAAGCTGGAAAGAGCGGGGCTGGTGGTAATCCAGTGCTGAATCGACAGACATACCCCCCCCCTTCTCTTTACACGGGCGAAGAAAGTGATGAATGAGCCGTCACTGGACAGCTGGGTGGGGTGAGACCCTGGTGGTGACAGACTGTGCACATCCTCAGACCCTGTAGACACTCAGTGGAAGGACGGAGCTACATGTCGATGACAGCCATAAGAAAAATGGAACAGTATTTATAGTGTATCACTGAGCCACCAGACATTCGGTCAGCTACATTCATGGAGTTAAACATCTACTGTATTTTACTTCCTATTTTGACCACACTTTCTGAATCAAACTGGGCAGTCTGACATGAGATAGTGAATGATCTTAATTTAGTATTTAATCTACTCTTCACAATTTCAGCTTTTGTAATCCACCTATATTCATTTTATATAGTGAATATAATGGATCATGTTTAGCTGTGGCGCCAACTATTACGGGATACAAATAAAAAGTGAAGACCCCCCTGTCTGCTCATATCCCTGAACAGTAAAATGATTCCAAAATTTAAAAGGTGTTCTGTGTAGTATTAATATTCCAAACTCTCAACAGATAAGGGAAATCACATACCAGAACACACTTACAATGACCAAAAACACCAGTGAATCCCCATGTATCCACAGACTCACTTATTGAACAAAATATGAAACTCATTTTTTACACACATATTTTTTGTAACTTAAATCTTTATTGTTTTATGTCGAATTGTAACAGCAACTAAAAAGAAAAGGGCAAAAACAAACAAAAGACCCCCCAAAAAACTAAAAAAAACCAAACAAAAAACAGACAAATGGGAACACAAATGAGTACAAAAAAACCACATCAGTATTATATCTGCAAGTATTCTCCTTCAAACTAAAACTCACTGCTGGTCATTTTGATACTCAAAAATTATGTTAACTTATTGTCATTTTTAGATAGAAAACAGCCAGTAAAGCCATTAATCACCTCTGTTTTCTGTACAGTTTGTGTTGTCAGTAGCTGCCCCAAAGATCTGTTAGGAATCGTCGAAATAACGTCAGAACTGTCACGGTTTAGTCTGAACCATTGATCAACAAACAACAAACTTAGCAAAGATAATAACATTACATAATAACTTTATAGAATATAACTTTGTACAAGCCTCATAATCAAACTCACATGTGTAGAAGAAATTACTCGACTTTATCGTCCAACTCCATTCTTTTTCATTCAGAGCCGTTTCCAATGGTGAAAACAGCAACAGTACTTCTACCTTTTATCACTAGGTCACTTTATTTATTTTTTTTTTTACTCTAAATGTTGTTTCTTTGCGGTTCTCATCCCATCTTGTGATACTTTGGTCCAAGGCTCCAGGGTCTTAGTTTTCCTCAACATGATAGAATAGAGTAACTCATTACTCCCCCTACTGGTCATATCAATCCGTTTAATTATATCCCCGAACACAGTTTCAGGGATGGGGATGCCTCACGTCATGACATCATAGCTGTCCGGTTAAGGACTGGGGACATTTGGGGATATATCCCTAGTCGTTGCTTCCGACAGCTAGTTTTGTCTAGTTATTGGTTTGCATATATTCAGGCATCTTTTGCATAACACTCTAATAATATTTTTTAATATGAAAATAGATATACTGCATATAGCCCCTTTAATGCACCAAATTAACGGCTACTTCACCTTTTAGGATAAACATGTATAAATTCAGTTGAATTAATCATCTTAAATCTTCAGGAGTTTGATGCATCTTGCTACCACTGAAGAAATAAAGTCATGATGACTAAAAATGATGGTGTTATTCTAAAATTTGACCCAAAGATGTTTTATTTTTACTGTACATGTATAATATAGTTTATTATAGTGGTTCCAGGTAGAGACAGAAATTGTGTCAGACATTTACAGCAGTCACATCTGGCAGGGAAGATGGTGTGAAACTGCAAACTGTCAAAAAAAATCAATCTGAGAGGAATCGACTCATTGACTACAGTGATTCAGTGAGTTTCTCTTTACTGCAGGTGTCCAAGTAGAGGCTGGTTTTATACTGTTTACTTGAGTACTAGTGCTAATATTCTAAGGCCCAAATGATGCAAAAATGATGTACTTTTTAGGCAAACAACAAATAAAGCTTACCCTTATTTTGCAATAGGTGAGAGAAATTATTTTTCTGACTATGGATTGTGAGTCCAGCCCAAATAGATTTTAGCCAAGTTGCTAACTCTTAACTTGTAGTGATAATTATTAGAAAACTAAGTGTTTCAGTAAGATTTTCAAGACCTTTACACATCAGAGGAACAATGTTTCTGCACTTCAACAGCGGGCAGCTACTCTTAGTCATACTCACTTTAAATGTGTCATTTTTTTCCTTTTTATTTTGGATCTTTTTCCAAAATAAAACAATTATCCAAGCCTCAAGAACCCTGATGTAAAAATACACCATTAACATCACTGTACTCTGCATTTCTCTTTTTAGACTCTTGCACTATGTGGGAGTATCAGACACCTACAGTAAGACTAAGCTTCTATCAGGGGAAAACTTATTCTTCTTTTAGCAGCTGCAAACCCTGGTGACGTATTTGGACTGCACAGTACTCTCACCTTGTGTTCTCAGTCATCTGTGTAAGCAGGATATTATTAGCCTGGCAGACATGTTGAAAGCATCCGCTCAGCTCAGACCTCATGCTGGATCATCCAGCAGCAGCTCTGTTATCATCTTGACCTCTGATGTTAATGCACAGTGCAAGGACCCCATGTCCTACATGTAAACTTAGTCATATGTGGTCATACAGTCATATATTTTTAGCTTAAATTCAATAGAATGTATTTACCCATCTTATCTATTTATACTATTGAAAGTTGTCTCTTATATCTGGCAGTTTTACTGACACTACATCAAATGTCCATAGCCAAACACTACTAAGAACCTCTGGAATGTGATCAAGAGGAAGATGGATGATAAACCATCAAACTATGCCAAGCTGACTGTAGTTTTGCTCCAGGAGTGACATAAACCATCCTACAGCAAAATGAATGACTGGTAGAAACCATGAAAACTGAGACTGAAATCAGGGTTAGCCACCAAAGAGTGGTTTCAGAACTCTTAGTATTGTTTGAAATGAAAAATTAGCTTGGTTTTTTCTTTTTATGCATTATTTGATGTGTGTGAACTTAGCCAGTTTCCATACTTTGCATTTCGATAAGAATAAATCTGTTGTCAGAACATGCAGAAATGTTCATTTGACTCAAATCCACAGAAACACAAGTGGCCTCTTTCTTCCCCAGACTGCATTATTTTAAATGGAAGGTCCCAATTTATGCTTGATCTGAGAAAAGCTGAAGGCTTTTTTTCTTGGTGCTCTCTTATTTACTCATTTTATTTGTCCAGGAAGGTCCCTGTCAGAATGGGAGTAGCAAATACATACATAGTTTTGTCTTCTTTAGGTCCCTTGTTAATACTAAATTTCATTACAGAGATGGCCTATATACTGTACTTATTTATTTTTCATTTATTTATTTGATATTATGTGAACCACAAAAGTTGTGGTTTATCCACTTTTTCACGAATATACATATTATTGTACATCAACACTGTTTCCTAAAATACACATCTTGTATATTACATGAATATTCATAACTTTTTCTGTATCATTCCTCTGGAAATCTTATATTTATCACATGCCTGGTAACACCAAGGGATTATTAACATGGCTTCTCTGTATATATTTCTGTAAAAGTATGAAGAATAGCAAGCAATGGAGCTTGAAACACCAAGGTTGGAAAACAGTTATACAGGAGCTATACAGATTTTTTTTCTTGTCTTACTCCAGTTACAGTGATCATTTCAAACCCAGTAAGATTATTCACTATGGGGGTGTGCATCTCTTTACACTGCACTCCATGAAGCAACAAATGCTTCCACAATTAACAATTTTACATTTTAAAATATGTATTTTACAGAGTTGTAGTAATAGATAAAACCTGTTTGCCAATAGGTGCTGTGCAGATGGCATTAGAATTTCATTTTTTTCACAGAGTAGTGTGTTTCTTGGCCACTAATAGTAATATGGTACAAATAGCTGAGTTGTGTAAAGCAGTGTGATTAAATTCAGTGCACTGTGCATTAGTGGTGTATGTAGGAGTTTGATGGAAGAACACCAGCTGTAAATGTGCATCTATTTTATGCCCAAGAGGTAAAATGTGAAGTACGGTGCAGTCAAACTGCTAAAACCCCTCAAAGCAGCAGCTCCACACTGACGTTGTCTCTCCTAGAACAACAGACTGTCTCATTTTGTTCTTATCACCGCATCCTGTGCAGGCCCGAGGCAGTGATCAGCTGACTCACACCGAGACATTACCTAGATTGAAACCGAGACAGAAGAAAAACCTGGAGATAACAGACAACCTTTAAATTACTGGGCCTTTCAAGCAGCTGACAAAGCAAACTGTTTGAGGTCTTTGTGAAAAATTACTTTGTCCTCCACTGAATCTTGCATCTATCACACAACGAAAATCTATTAAAGCAACATCTAGAGCTTTATTTTCAATACATGACCCAAATAACAATACGTAAATGTTTCAGGGAAAATGATCTCACCGGGCTACTGGTAGTGCTGCTTTGTCTATTACAGTGTAATTTAAGCTTAAATCTGCTTTAAATGCCTCCCTGCTGGCAGTTTACTTCGACGTTATTCAACATCATAACTCAGGAACAGAAGGGGAACCTGTGACAGTATTTTACATTTTGTCAGATATCCCACCTTGAAACTGCCAGGGTTCTGCCAGGTTAAGAAACTGAAATATATACATTTTTATAATTTGTGTCTGCTTCTTTGGTGCAAAATCCGTGTTTTGAAACATTGTTTGCCATCATCCAGAACTGGTAGCCAAAATGTTTTCACATCAATAATTATTGTGATTAATGTCAAACTTAGAAGTGCACTGTATGCAAAACTCTGGGTCAATACTAATATTTAAAATGGCAATCTGGCCGAGAGCTGTTGCTGATACCCAAGTTTTTTTTTGCCTATTTATTCCTGTTTTTAAATGCTATTTATTTTGTACCAGGAAAATAAGCTCTTCAGTATCTTCAGCTCATCATTACAATATTGTTGAATGAGCACAAATTCAATCATACAAGAAACCTTTAACATAACATGACAGAAATAGATCAGCCACTGATGTTGGGGAAATGACATCTATATGCGCATACCAATCACATGTACATCCTTAGTTGAATCATTATTTATTTTCAGGCACAAATTTGAAGACTCCAGAGGTTAATGGTTTGAAATTATTCATAAAACACTACAATGAAAACTATGTTAAATAAAGAAATAAACAGACAAGACTCAAAAACACACATGGTCCCCAATTTTGTGATTTAGTGCTTTGTTTGCAATGATAAAAAAACATTGATAAAGTTGAATGTTTGGTGGTTTTTATGGTCACAACATGACAAACGAACATCAGAACACATGTATACTGAGTTTCATACAGATTGGTGCAATTAGCAGGGAGCAGCAGTCCTTAGGAGGTGCTACAGAGCTAAATAAGATAAATAAAATAAAATAAAAT
>JAPQRP010000005.1:5678715-5702596 GCA_037367295.1 Apogon hyalosoma
GCTCCAAAATGGCATCATGACCTTTGACCTTGAGTGACCTTGAAAGGTCAAACCCATAGTCTCACGTTTTGAGAGGAAGATGTCCATTAAGAGCTACAACGTTTGCGAGGGGCAGGGTTCGTCGTGCCTGGCACCACTTGTTATAATATTGAGAAGATCTGATGAGGTAAACATTATTGGACAATTTCAAACATATACAGCTACAGTGTTTCCATTAATAAACATAAACTTTGAAGCTTCTGTATAAATCAGACTCACTGTACATCAGAGATCAACAGCTGACAGACCAACAGAAATTATATTATAAAACCCAAGTGGCCTCTGTATGTGTGTGTGTATGTGTGTCTGCTTTATAACTAAAAAACTGGACAGAGCTAGCCTTTGCCTTTTGGAGTACTTATGCATTTTGGGTCAAGGATCAGACAGGTGAAAACAGCTTATTGATACGACTAATACTTTATACCCCACCCCCTGAAGGGGAGGCAACAGGTATTGTTTTTGGTCCGTTTTTTTTTGTCTGTGTATTTGTTTGTTTGTTTGTCAGCAACTTTACACAAAAACTACTGGACCAATTTCCATGAAATTTTCAGGAAAGGTGCAAGGTGGTCCAGAATAGATCCCATTAAATTTTGGTGAACGTAGGTCAAAGGTCAAGGTCATCAAAAATGTGTTTTCGCAATGATAAGAAATAGGGCAAATCAGGTAAAATGTTTGTTGTGAGGGGCGGGGTTTGTTGTGTCTGGCACCACTTGTTGAGTTATTAGTTGTTTTTAAAATTACAATAGGCTTACAGGCGGCCCACAGAGGAGTCCATTCACAGCCACAAATGGGGGGGGGGCTGGATCCAGATCCCCCCTTTACCATTAATTAACCCTTTGCCATTATCTCTTCAGCAGCAGGAAATCACATCATTAGACAAACTTAGTAGCTAATGCACACAGAAGCAGACAGAAACTAAAGTATTGTTATACACACACTGACTATAAACCCATTATGGTCTTAGTTAGGGCAACAGTTTCTGTAAAATACAGTAAATATACATCTAAACTCCTCATTTACAAACAATTTTAGCCGAGTAGGAAAGTTTTGACAGTGTTGTTAAATTTTTCAATGACACAATCTGTCCAGATCATCCATCACAATCAACATGCAGCCCTAGTTCCATATCTCAGAGAGAATTTGGCAAATTTAATTTACCACCTGTTTCAACATCCCACATGTCATTGCTCTGTTTGGTTGGATGTCTATGCAGTTGCATCCAGACACCTTTTGATCTGTGCTGATTAATAAATACCCCTTGGAAATCAAAAAATTGAGGTCTTCAGGCTAATTCTCATTTGAAGATTAGTCTGGTAACAGAAGGCACTGCAGTCAGCAGATGTTATGCAAGGTCCTGCAGAGCTACAACCAAGGTCATGAAGCCTCCATGTATTACCATAAGCTCATTAAGTTAAGGGGTTAAATACTGCAAGGTCTTTGATACATTATCACAGTCAAACCAAAGGTGGCCTTTTGATAATAAGGGGGATAAAAGATAGTGATGAATGCTTAACCTTAATCCTTCTGGGACACATTATGTCATATGTCACTGGTGCTTTACACTGGTGCCTTACGACTTCATCAATCAGTTGTTCCTAATGACCTGATGTTATTATTTTGTTTTAATTAATTATTTTTAAAAAAGCTTTCATATGAGACAATATACTGAATTCACAATTCCCACAGGTCCTAAATTAAATAACTGCACACTACTGGGGCATAGGGACACTGTGTCAGTCCTTTTGAAGGAGAAACACACAGATGCAGCAGAGAGGTTTCCTCATGAGCTCTATATATTTTTAACACAATATGCAAATTAAAGCTGAAGTTCTTAATAGTTTAAGTGTGACAGGGTAAAAAACACAGTCACCTTTCAGCATATTGTAAGTATTTTAAAGTAAGTGGTCTAAGATGACGCCAGACTTAAGCAACTACCTCTTGCCAATTTTTTTCAGGGTGTAGAAAATCTACGTCATGATGCAGTTTTTTCTCTAATTACAGACATTTTCAGACTGAGAGGGTGAATATGTGACTGACCGATCAGATTCTGTCAGATAAGCACTGGGCACAATTCTGTTGCTTTATTTTGTGTCTTGATGCAGAAGCTCCCATCAGGTAATCAATCTTTATAGTTCGTCTTTTGATTTGGACTGAAAGAAAAGAACTGCAGGGGGTCTGCATGCATTTTAAGACACTGGTATATTCCTCCTGATTTCAGTAACTACAGCTTTAACTAAAACTTTCATATATGTTAGTTGGTAGTCCATGCATGTTCAATATATTTGTAGCATGATGGTTAAGGACGCACATTAAAAAAATATGGATCTCACGTAAAAATTTGGATTTCTTACATTACTACTATGAATTAGAAAGGAGTAACAATAAATCGTTGTTGCTTTGGCACTTACCATTGCCCACTCTCTAGCCCTCATCCTCATGCGGCTGTGGCTGCGGTCCTCAGCGTACAGTGCTCCCATCAGGGAACCAATAGAAGTGCCGCCAATAAGATCCACTGGGATGCCAGCCTCGCAGAGAGCACGCATTATCCCCACTTGGGAACAGCCCCTGAGCAGATGAAGTGACAAACACAATGAAACAAGGTTTTAATACAGACATGCAGATATGAATGAAATACATTCCAACTGCTGAATAAAAACCAAGGATATAATTGCAATGACCTCAAAGGTCTGTAAAATAATAAATCTCATCTCATCAGCACTGGCCAGTGAGATGAATTTCATTAATTCTTAACCTATTTATTAATGGGTCCCAGAGATTCACTCAGTTAACATAGTACCAAGATTCATAAAGATTGATCTATGTATCAGTGAATTAAACTTCTTAATTTTGTGTTCCCCTTCAATGTAAAGGGTAAAAATAGGTACACCAACACTTATCTGTATTAACTGTTGTATTTCTGAGAAGGGTTATATGCAGGTAATCCACTATCAATACACTCTGTAGCAATCTGTAGCATCTCCAGCCCCAAACAGTATTATGCAATTTGCTGCCCATTGAAGCATTACATCTCCCACTTTAGCTATGCAATGGTGCAGAGGTACATGAAAAATTCATACTGTGTATCACCCAGTTCAAGGACTAAATGTTAAGATATTAACTTTTACAGGGACTAGCTTAGAGGACAGAGTGGGGTAGGCTTTACCTTGCCCCTCCCCCTCCTAGGATGAGGGCGATAGTGTTGCCCGTTAGGACTCGAGCCAGTCGGGAAAAGTCTGAGTGACGGTCAGCTGGCTTCTCAAACACACGCTCATACAGCTCCCTCTGAAAAAGACAATGATAATGAAAATGGAGCCAAAAAGGAAACATAATGAAACAATGAATGAAAGGAGATTTAGATGAAAAGTTCTTAGAAAAGAGAATGGGAAGCTGATTGAAGGAAAAAACAAAATACATTAAATAATATTAAAAGCCAGACTAAAGAAGAACAGGAAAGATTCAGTGATGAGAGGAGAGCTTTGATGAAACACGGGAAGGGAAAGCAAACAATCGTCTGAGCTTGTTTTGCGTTCTTACAAGTTTGGGCAGGCTCCTCTTTGAGAAGACCCTTCTGGGACAAGAGAGGTGGAGGTGCCTGGAGATCCAGCTTCGCATATTGAGCCAGTCCACAGTTCCTTTGGGTGGGGGGCCATCTTCTCTGTGTAACAGCACCAGCTGCTTCTGGGCTCGCACAGCACTCCCCTCCAACATACGCTCCAGCTAGAGGGAAGACATCAAGCACAAATGTTGAAAGCATTTCCTAGCTGTGTTGTACTGCATGTGCAAAAGGAATCTCCAAATCATGAGCTCTCGGACACTCACTCCAACATTTGCATAGGAAGATTCAGAAAATATGGAGCCCTTTCTGAAAAACATTCCAGAATTTGCGTGTGTGTAAGTACACAGGTGGAAATGTCAGAATAAATCAAGGATCAGTTCCAGTTGGAATTGGTACCATTAAGCGTAAACATCTGAACTGTAAATATGAGTACATTTGATCACTTGGACAGCAAGATGAGCAATAAGAGTGAAACAGGAAGGTTATTTGAGATATTAAATTTTAACATAGCTTCAAATTATTCAAGGCTTCTGGGGAAAAAAAAAACTTTAAACAGGAAGGTCAGACATGGCACCCAGTCAGCAGGTCAGCTGCTCAAGGTTTGGTGTATAAGCAAGGTGAGCAGCTTTGTGTGTGTGTGCTTGGAAAGATAAAATCAACATAGAGCTATGACTCATTCTGTGCCTGAGCAAATATTGATCCATCTTTTCATTTCTCAAGCCATCTCCTGTTAAATGGGGATGCATTCCTTTCTCTTCTCCATGCCCATTTTTCCCATCTGAAGGCAATTACTCCTCAGTCCTTCATCAGCTGGACATGCCCTTCCCTTACCTTTCTGTCCAGATTCACCCCTCTTTAACAACATCTACCCAAACTTTGCTCATCTCTTCTGTACACACCAGGGTCAAATAAAAAAAAAAAATCATTTGCAGCCTGTGTGACCATTAAATGGGCAGCAGTGAGATTTGAGAATGGAACGATGAGAACTGACCTCAATATCACATCAGAGGGACCTGCTATCCCAAGATCTATACTGATTCAGCAACGCAAGAGTCAAGAGTGAGTGAGCGCAGGATAAGTAACTACTGAGATGATTTTTCTATAAGGGACGGCCAACGAATGTATGGTCAGCTCTCCCACAACAGTAGCAGAGTGTTAAGTTGAAAGTGAAAATCTACTTTTCGTAAGTTTAGTAAGGACTGAATAAAATACCACCTATAAACTGATAGAAAAAAGCCACTGGCAAAAAGACCCTTTTTAAAGTTGCTGGAGCCTTCTGTTGAGTCACACTCTTCCTCAGCTCAACTTGAAACCTCAGTTTTTAATACAAAACCAAGTCATTAATGAATGTTAGTTTTAAATCATTGTAAATTAAGTAACAATATTATAGGTCTGGAATTTTGGCAGAAAAATTTGCCTTTTTCAAATATACTGACATTTTGTGGAATAAATGTGTAATCATTTTAAGAGGTCATATGTAATATTGAGAGTCCAACCTCAACACAAAGGGGAAGTCATGCACCTGAACATACTCATGGCTACTCAATCCACCAATGAATCAACACTATGTATCCCAGACTGTATCACTCACTGAATAATGTATATAGCTCATTGTTTACACATCTGTATTATGGTATCATCAGGTTTTCTTCTTCCAACATAAACTCATAGCCAGTTATTTTGATGGTTGATCAAAATAACAGTGCCTTCACACGCTGCGTCAGCTAACAGTTTACATTATAGCTCTGTTACCTTAGCTCTGTTACATTTTGGATCATCCAAAAAAGGTTATAACTGTCACAGTTTGAACTAAGATTAACAAATTTTGGAACTTGAGTAGATTCAGATCATATTTCTACAATCAAACACATTGATATCTTTGGCTTAACTTCAGAGCTCTTTATTCTCAACTCAAATGATAATTTAGTTTTTTAACATTTGAAAACAGAAATACTATTTATAGAAATAATATAATTAATTATATACTGTGATTACTAATATATATATAATAAGTGTTTGGAGCAGATTAAACAGAGGATCGATGCCTGGAGCTAGTTACAGGCAGCTACCCTGAGCATAAATTCCCTCTGCACCTGGCACCTGCCCCTAACACCTCACCTCACCAACAGCAGGGTCCTGCTCTCCAAGTCCCACAATAATGATGCAATCGGCCTGACGGATGCATCTCTGTGTCCACGGGGTCAGTGTGTAGTCTGTCTGGTACAGAACTATGCGATGGATATCTTCCTGTTGGCCCAGCCAGCTGGACAGACGGTACTCATGGACACTGAAGAGGAAAAGAGTCCATTAATGATAAGCTACATTGCTCAGCTGGCAGCACACAGTATATTCATTTTTCTGTTGTGCCAATAAAGCATACTTGAACTGAATTTAATGAGTGAGTCAGTAGAGGAAGAGCAAAAAAGGGGGAAAAAAAACAAAAAACACAGTAACTATGATGCTGCCAACAAACCTGTCTAGAGCTGCAGCTCCAAGGCGCTGTTTGATAATATCACTGGTGAGCAGAAGAGTAGGACCTGCAAGTGTAACCCCAGAGCAGTTACAGTTATGTCAGGTCACAGCTCTTGACTAAAAACCACTTGACTTCAAGAGATGAGGCTTCTCAAGTGCTGCTACTCATATGTGCACTTTCAATGTTCAATGGAGGTTTCTTTCAATTACATCTCATTGAGAATTACTTGAGAGCTTTGGAAATCAATGTTAAAAAAAAATAAGCGACGTCCAAACTGAGTCAGTACATCTCTGTAACAACACATCATATAAAAACATCGCAGGGATCTAATAACAAAGTGCAATATATTTTATATATTTTATCTCTACTGTTTCTTGGTAGGTTGACATCCATGTTTTTATTTGATATATATATATTTACACTTTTCTTTTAAACTGTTTTGCACTACGCACCACATGAGAGTTGTCTCTTATTTTCATTGTACATATGTATAATGACAATAAAGGCATTCTATTTTCTATAACTCAACAAAATGTGACACATTTTCAATTCATTATTTAACAACACTGACATTTTGTAGTTATCTGCTGTATTTTGCATTACACAATTCGAATGTAATGAGAAACGAATTTCCCTGCATTTTTTATGAAATTATTGCATATTGCAATCGGGAATGTCGATATATGGGCCTGACATCAGTATTAGCTGATATTTGCAGATATTGGGCAATCTTGGTATCAGCATATGATACTTTTTCAATATTTATCCGTCATGTGATAGTAAAGGTTTTTTCATAAATTTGTGTTCATTCAAATATTATAGTAAGGGCTTTAAGACTTTAACATAGTAAACTATTTGATATTAAATAACGAGGATTTCTCTATTAAGGGGGGGTGAATAATTCCCATCAGCCAAAATGTACTTTTAAATATCGGTAAAGATTTTTGGAATTGTTACATCCCTAATTGCAATGTTTTGTTACAAAATATGGGTATTGTTTTTTTCATTACGATGGGATAATATGGGGAATTAGTAAAAGCTGCCAAAATGTATGTACTCATCTGTATATTTTAAATGGCTCAAATATTAATTTAGACTAGTGATTTAATTGATTCTGACATTAGTCTAGGTAACCACATAAAAAAATTATATTTTTTATCCTTATTCATCTTGCAAATAAAGCAAAACACATCGACCTGGAAAACTTGTGTAAAAAGACCATCTAAATACCTAGAGTTCACTCAAAATGCAGCAACAAGAACTACACAAGACCTTTGTAATAACCACCACAATGTATAAAAGTTTAATATATGATTCAAGATGGGTTAAAACTCAAATGTATATAATCAACGTGTCATCCTGCTACTGTGTCCAAGACCTGCACACTATACTGTCACCGAGTTAACCATCTCAGAATGGTCCAGCAAAGACACCTTGGTCCTTCCTTAAGGACATTTGGATCGACTACATCAAAAATAACCAAGTGCTGGATCGGGCTAAGACCACAGAGCCAAGAGCTATGTTGCTTTGAGAAGAATTGGTCTCTTTTTAAGATTCAAAAACTCTTTGAGAAACACTCTGTAGCATGAAGGGGGCTTAACATGTGGGGAGATGTCATTAATGATCATTGTGTATCATGTCCTTGTCAGAACCAAGGCATGTACATCAGACTGCTATTACAAGATGCTGATGTTGGACAGAGAAGTGGAAATGTATAATTTATGTGGTGATTTTACATGTTTACACATCTGGCCATAATTAATGATGCGATTCTTTAACTCTTTCAACCATTTCGGACATTCAAGTCTCTCTAAAACTGCTTCTGCTTTTCACACTCTAAAGCCTTAAATCTAATAGTAATGAAACCCTAATATCTTTGTTGAGTAAAACTGGCCTTGATTATCTTATTTCACCCAAATCAGGTACGTACAAAGTCCCATCAGGGGGAGGGAACAGTGCTGACAGGAAAGTCCATTTGACAAAGGATTAAAGACAGGAGTAAAGTAAATGTAATGAGAAAAGGCAAAACAATTACAACATGCCATGTCACTATAACAAAATATGTACATGACCATTACATGCCCATCCCTGCCTTAAAGCCAGTAAACATCTAGACCTGGCATAGAATTATATATTCCCCAGTATAATCTGATGGTGAGCAGTCTAACAATACAAATGTTTATCTAATGGAATCTAAGTGCACAGAGTGAAGAGTCATTTGGAGCAGCTGTGTTTTTACCTATTGCAATGAGGGCATGCTGCAGCTCCAGAGTGAAAGCTGTGAGAGGCACCTCTTCTGACACAGGCAGTACCGCCACTGTAGAGAGGTTGGAAGCCTGGTTCCCTGCATCCCACTTACTGCCGGGGGTGTGGAGGGCCAAGCTGCGAGCTGGGTATATACGTATATACTATTAATAAACTTCATATTCAGCAGTATGAAACACTAACCTCTGACAACAGAAACAAACAGGTAGAGTGACAGCGAGGCACTGTATGCACACACAGACAGTACAGGATAAGCCCAATGTACATACATTATACACAACATTGTAAACACATACCTGTCAGAGGACCATTGACCTGCTGAAGTATCTTCTGTCCCAGTAAGTGGATCAACCTGGTGACAACCTGAAGTGCACAAGCATTTTAAAGTGAAAGATACTGGTTAGCATTAGTTATGATGGAGACGATGCATACCTCTGTTACAGGAGAACGTCTGGATGTAAATACAGGAATCATAATAATTATTAAATAATACAATAACTGAACAAAATTCTTTTTCGCTATTTGGGGGTAAGGCTACCAGTAATTTCTAGAGTAAAATATCTTCATTTTATTCAAACATATACTGTACCCATAAATAGTAATGTCAGCGGTGTCTTAAAAATGGTAAAAACCTTATCATATATTGGTTAAGTTTTTACTGATGTAGAATCACACAAAAACGAAGAGTTGGGCTTTTTGTTTAGCTTGGAATGAGCTGTAGATATCTAAATAGTGGGTCACCTCTCCAGAGATCACCATGTACCATCCACAGTAGCTTATTTTATAACAACAGCTGACATCCAGAATTATGATATATTACCATCACCTACTATTCCTGACTTATTACTCTCTTAACTAAAATGAATAACCTATACCTATAAATAGAGCAAGTCTGTTATTTTTTCCAGGGCTGTATATATGATGTTTGCCATTTGAACAGTTGATTATGCCAAATGCACCATGTCAAGAGTACCTGGTTAAGCCAACTGCTTGTCTGTACCTTTTGATATTTGACTTATGGAAACCTAATCCATTCATTCAGAAAATTAATTCCACATTTTTATCCATTAACTTACCGTAACTGTAAAGAACTGACTCCAGTGCCCCTTAACAAACACTCCACATGTGAGGTCTAACCTACCTGGGGAAACTTCCTCTTGATGGATCTCAGAGCTCCTTCCGGCAACTTGGCCAGTTCAGAGTCTCGTACAGCGTGGACTGTGGTGGCTCGGTTCTGGTGGGTCAAGGTTTCTACCTATACAGTCACAGACACCCACAAAAATATAACTCTGTGATCACTTAAAATGAAAGGAATGAGATCAGACCAAGAAATACTAAACATCTGTTATGACTAACATAGTATATACATATATTCTGCAAAACGTGACTATTAAATAACATCTTTACTCGAAAGCATAAAATTGCGGCAATGTAGCACCAACAAAATTCATAATAAAACATATGTATGCAGTAATAACTCAGCTTTAAATCAAATCAAACTTTAACATCAAGTCTTAAAAGACTTAAAAAAAAAAAAAAAAAAAAAAACTGCCAAGAAGATCTATCTGTCCTATTATCAAGTGTTGACGTCAACACTGTGGTACTAAATATGTTTCAGAACGTTAGTCACTCTTGTAACAATCTTAATCCCATCGTCACAGATGCTGCAACAGCTTCCCTGCTCCAGGTAACAGTAACCATAGCATCCATTATAGCAGATATTATTAGAAGAATCATGAGCGGCCAGTAGGAAAGTGGGTGAGCATAATATGGTCATCCTGTTTTGAGCACAGATGTTAAATTGTTAAATATACAAAGAGCAGACACATAACACTGAGGACAATAAATATACATGCAATGACATCTTTGACTATATAACAGGCTCTAAATACAGATTTTTTTTTTTTTCACTGATTACATTTAACAAGTGGTACCCCGCCTCTTGTACAAATTGCAGCTTATTTTGTAAGTAAATGGGAAGAAAAAAAGATTTTAAAAATTCATAAACAATTTGAACTTTGACCTACTGTTCCCAAAATGTAATCAGATCTATTCTGGGTCACTGGCAATCTACAAACCCAATTTGGTATGAATTCAACCAATAGTTTTGCTGCTAGAGTGTTAAGAAACAAACAAACCGAAACAAAAACAACACCCCTGGCCTCCCCTTCGGGGCGCGAGGTAATGAGACACAAGACTTACCATCTATTGTGTGTATACACAACACTTCTTCAGCCTGGCTCTAATGTATGCGCAAGCAGTTACTTAAATTGTGCGATCCCTTGAATGCTAGAGAGATTTTATTATAACCAATTCCAATCAAATTCAAGTTTATGATAATGCATTTTGAAAACATGAATAAAAGCATACACTAGTTGTTATGTTAGATGCCAAGACTGAACTTAAGGGGTTTAATGTCATTTAGCTTGTTTGCAGCCCCTGTCAGCTAATGGCCTCTGTTCCCATAAATATTCATGAGATATGTTTGTGTTTTATTTACTAGGAAAGATAATATTCCAATGGTAATGCCTGTGAGCAGCCACTGTTTTGTGTACTGTATGAACAATGAACACTATAAGTGGAAAATATTTCCTTATGCATATTTAAATTAGTATGTCTCAGACAGACTGAAATATCAAGAACAATGTTGCTAATGTATGGTCATGAATAATGAGAGATACTAAGACACTAGACATAAAGAGACAAAGCCTACACATGGAGTGCAGATTTAGTGAATGTAAAAAACCTTCAGTTACCATCTCCTAACTGACTTGTCTCGCACAATCAGGATAACTTACCACTCCGATCAGATCACCACGTCCATACTCTCCAATCAGCTCCTTCTTGCCATCCTCTTTCATGATAACAGATCGCAGTCGACCACTCAGTACTATGAAGGTACTGTCTGACTTCTCTCCCTGCCTGAAAAACATTAAAATAGGATGACGTAGCAGTGACAATGGATTTTTGTAGACCAACTCCAATACTGCATGTGGCGTCACCCGGGTTCCCTTAACAAAAAGTCAATAGAATTTTTTCATTGTTTGTCTTTTGGATTATCAGAGAAAATAAGCATAGTAGCAAACAAGAGATTGTTTTTTCAGCAAGATACAATCAAACATACCTATTTTATAATTTTTTTAAAGCTTAAATCCAGTTGGTTAGAGTAAAACTACACAACAGTTGCATGACTACATCATCACAGCTAACCTTCCAAAACACATTTTCCCTTCATGTCCCTGCTCTATACAAACCTTTCCTCTTCGTGTGTGACCTGATCCAGCAACTCCTCACAACACAATGAGTTAGTCAAGGTGGGTCAATGAGGAGACATTTTTTTATGTACGGTGATGTTGAACATCCTCGACAACCTCAAAACTGATTTTAAAACATTTTTGAAGTAGATGCACATTCTTTTCAGTAACAATTTTCAGTGGAACTGTCTTGTCATCAATAGCTTTAGATAACATTTTATGGGGATTACAGCATCCTCAACAACCTCTCATTAAGTCATTTGTTACAGGGTTCCTATAGGTTTGTACAAGTTAAATTTAAGACTTTTACAGACCTTTTTAAAACTACTAAGAACAGAATTTAATGCCTATTTCACAGCCATGCTGGCAAAAATTGGTGACTCCTAGAATTTAGGAAAATGTATTTATTTACTCCAACACCTTGATTCCAACCATTCCGAGTCATTTCTCACTGGGAGCTGTAAAGTTAGCGATAACTGGTTCCTAATTTCAATATAAATTGGCAGGTTGGAAAAGGTGGAACAGAGTAGACTAATGTTACTGTCTTTGCAGCTTGGACATTTCCCAGACACATTTAAACACAATACAGTGAACAAGTTTATGACAACATAACTTAAGACCTACCATTTCAAACTGAATACATTTTAAAGTCTTTTTTAAGGTATTAAATGCAGATTTGTAAATTCAAGACTTTTTAAGACCCAGTGGGAACCCTGTTGTTAAAACACCTTCATCAAGACAAAAGCTTCAAAATTCATGATTACAGTATTTACTTACACATTTTACAACAAACGGCTCCAACCAAAAAATCATTACACCAATTTTTTCATTTTGAGATGGAACCATAAACAAAAAATGCTAACTCATTTATTGTAAGAATCCTTTATGCAGCATTATTTGTACACAGAATATACTAGGCACTTAGGGTCAACAGTCCAGAGCAACAGTGAGTGTGGACAAGAGTTAAAAAAGCGTGTGCAAGCAGGTTGGAATGGGTGGAAAAATGTGTCAGGTGTGTTGTGTGATAAAAGAGTGTTAGCAAGAATGAAAGGAAAGGTGTAGATGACAGTAGTGAGCCCAGCCATGTTATATGGGTTAGAGAGAGTGGCACTGAGGAAAAGACAGGAGGCAGAGCTAGGGGTTACAGAGTTTAAGACACTGAGGTTCTCTTTGGGAGTGACCAGGATAGATCAGATCAGGAATGAGTACATCAGAGGAATGGCACGTTAGATGTTTTGGAGAAAAAGTCAGAGAAGCCAGATTGAGATGTTAGGACATGTACAGAAGAGGGATAGTGAATATATTAATAGAAGGATGCTGAGGTTTGAAGTGCCAGGCAGAAGGTCTAGAGGAAGACCCAAGACCAGATTTATGGCTGTAGTCAAAGAGGACATGGAGGTAGTTGGTGTGAGAGGATACAGATGATAGGGTTAAATGGAGAAAGATGATTTGCTGTGGCGACCCCTGAAGGGAACAGCCGAAAAGGAAAAGAAGAGGATATGTACACAGAATATATTTAGAACTTATTAAATGTTCCCAAATAAGTGCAGATTTTCTAAGATATCATTAGTAATGTACCTGTAAACAGCCCTGCCAGCTTCCACAGCCATCCAGTCAAGAGCAAAATCTATCTGTCTGACAAAAGAGGACATCCGTTTCACCACTGTGTGAGCTACATTAAGCACCACTTTTGGCTCCACACGCATTATCCTGAAGGACAGACAAAGACACACAGAGGGTAAGTGTCTATAGAAGGCAAACATATTTTGTGTTCACAGAAGTCTGTAAGTATTTTTAGATACTCACTCATAGAAGTGGGTTTTTGAAATGGAGAGGAAACTGCAGTCTCGCTGAGCTCGGACAGTGAATATGAGGGGTTCACCCGTCAGAACGGCGAGCTGACCAACAAGTTCTCCTGGATGTGTCACAAATAAACGTGTCTCCTCTTCACGGTCAATCATCCGCTGGTAAACGTGGAGGAGGCCAGAAATAACAAACTGAATGCTCACTTCCTAAAAGAGTAGAGATAGAAGAAAACAACACAATAGCGAGCATTACCCGAAAAGTTAAACATCTGTTCAGTTTAAAAAGAATAAGAGAAAGACAGGTGCCATAACCGAGACGAAGAGTAGTTACAAGGTGAAGTATTAGAGCAAGTAAATGCAGTAAGATGTCAGTCTGTTATTTTTTACCTGGTCTCCTTGACGAGCCACAACAGATCCAGCTTTTACTTGGTGAAGGCTCACTCTGCCATCAAGTAAACTGGGATCCTGCAAAAGAAAAAAATCAGAGGCTACTAAATTAGCAGAGTATCCATTTCCCTTTTCACCAGTTTATTTATTTTTAGATTGATGCAAAATACTACAATGTTCCTGTGATATTTCAGACCTATATGCATGGAAATCATATAGAAAAAAAATCAAATGCAATTAGAACTAGACTGTGACATTTACTACTTCCTTTTGTCAAAAAACCTACACCTAATTTAAACCTGAATATACACAATGGATTAGTGAACATCCAGAAAGACACAGACCGGGCTGCATTAACCAAATGTATTTGATATAAGGTTAATTCTAAGGAAAATTTAACACAACTAAGTATAAATAATTCTCCATAAGTTCTGTTGCACAATTAAAGAGAGGGAGGAAAATTTAACTTTTGTCTGCTCAATACGCTAACAAAAAAAAAAGGGTCTTTGTCATGTTAGCTAGTTAAAATGTTTGTTAGTTATTCATCTGATGTCAGCTCTAATTTCTCACCTTTTAAGAAGATATTATTGGTTAGAGCAATACTGCAAAATAACATAAGATTAACTGGGCAAACCTCATACATTAAAACAGATATTTCACCCTGTAATGTACCACCAGGAAGGGACACAGAGGAGGAGGAATCACATGCTTTGTTTTTACTGCCAAAGGTTTAAGTGCCATTCAGTGTATTATGCAAGTCAACAGCATTAACAAAAAAATAAATAAATGTAATAAGTAAAATACAATAATAAGTATATAGTACCAAGTAAATTAATTAATTAATTAATAACTAATAGTCTCTCTCTTTACATTCTATGGGCTTGCAATATCCTGCAGGGATGAAAAACCACAAATAATTCCATTGTGTAAAACATTATACTAAAGTCTCTTCCCAGTGCCCACACAATTTTTACGTAAGAAGCAGTCCTTATCCTTTCTTCCATCAGTTCTGGTAGTTCAGGGATTCTGGTGGATTTCCAGTTTTGTAAAAATCAGTTTGGTTCCTGCAATACGCTAAAATGTTACAGCTAATATGAGAATGCTCATGTGCCTACTCATTTTGGCACAAGATTTCGTAAAACTTGGGAAAAGGTTTGGGCTCCACACTGATTTTCAGTGCTGAGCTCTGTCTCCTAGGGAAAGAGACAAAGGTTGCAGAGCTAATGAAAAATCTGTCTCCTAATTTTTCTCCCTATGAATGCTCTCTCTCCTAATTCAGTCTATTCCTCACTCTACCATTGCACAGTCATTGGCTGAACAGTGAGAAGGCACAAGGCACAAAAAAAAAAAAAACCACAGGTGACAAATGTTTATAGCTGTAACTATATATACTATATAGTATGAAAACTGAAGATTAAATTTAATTTTTATTTTTAGCTATTTCTTTTAAGTTTATAGTTACATAGACATTAACTGTATTTAAACTCATGTCACTGACTGTTTCTTACCTGTAACTGGATGATTCCCAGTAGGTCCCTCTTAGCAGCCTGGAAGATTGTGTTGCTCTTGCTGAGGTGGATGGCATCAGACTGCCCCCCGCTGTCAGTATAGTGAAATACTTCTGAGGGTGTGTGTTGCATGGTCACACTCTTCTTCATACTCGACTACAGGCACAGACAGAATACGAGAATGAAGCAGCATTGGAGAATGAAAAGTTAACATTAAATGTGATCATGAGCATTGCTGCATATGCAGGTAAAGTGGAATATGAGATATGGTGTTGAAGTGATGACTCGCAGTAATAATACAAAGAGGATGGAAATGCATGTATCCGTAAGAGATTCAAACCTTGCACACAGAGCAGAGCTGGTTTTAACATACCTTTTTGTTAATTCTTGAGGCAAATGCATCAAAATGTAATTACTTCTAGATTAATTTACCATTCAAATATCAGCAAGTTTCATTATATTGAAGAAGTCTAAGAAGTTGTCCAAATTAATCAGTGTGATTCACATTGCAGTCTTACTTTGGGGATGACCGGACTGGATGGAGTCTCATCTATCGTGACTCGAGCTCGTTCACAAACCATGTTCAGGTCATTTCCTGTAACTAAGGACAGAGTATAAGCTTCATAAATTTGTCTTTGTTTGTTTCACTCGCTAATTTCAGGTCAGTAGTTTTAATACATGTGATCCATGTAGGGAGTAAAAACAAACATGTGCCATTGTTGTGACAGCTGATGTCCAAGATGGTGACCTACCTGCACAGTCAGCGGGCATTGAGATGGATCGCAGCTTCCTGTAGCAATTTGAAGGGCTGTCCTTTAAACTATCTGTTTAATTCAAAGTAAAGCATCACCACTGGTTCAGTGTACAACACAGTGTTGTATATTTACGGTTAGAGACTTGGTAAGGCTGCAGTTTGACCTGTCTCAGCTGAAGGCTCTGGGGTCCCATCAGATAACTCATCCTGGAAATGCAAACGACGAACCATCTTCCCAGAATTTGCCTCCCCTATCACACTGTTCACATTGGACAGAGGCACAGCCTGACTCTCCTGTAATATGGGAACAAAACAAATCAGTTAACAGCTGGATCTGCTTAAAAATTCTATTTATAATTGATCTAAAGCACAGGAAGATACATTCAGATCACTGGGGTGTGTCAAAAAGAAATTGTAAAATATCCACAAATGAGTTGGTAAAGAGGTCAAACACAAAAAGGGGTACACAGCTGATTTATTATGGAAAGAAATGGGTAATGTCTTTTTGTGAAAGTGAAAACAAAGATATTAAATTTTATTTTTTTAATTTGAGAGTTGTTTGAGACCAGTATTCATCAGCTGTAAAGAAAGTTTAAAGGGTACAGCCCTCTGTGTTGCCTATCCAGAGGTTTTGATCATTTATATTCATTTTCCTGAGCTTTATGAAGAACTGAGTTATGATGCTGTGCTTAATGTTGTGTGAAATTAACTCTCACATGTGACGGAGTATGTATTTGCAAACTCGTAATGAATTGTTTAGACATTCAGAGCCTCACAGTATGAGCCTGTGTGTATGAGGCTGTACATATTACCTATGTTATGGGGACATAAACCTGTTAACACAGTCACTTCTGGGAACTTCACTGTTCTATGGGAACAAAATCCAGGTTCCCATAATCTGAATCATTACAGCTGAGGTTTAGAAGTTGCCATAAAGTTTGATTTCACTGAGAGTTGAGTAAAGCATATTGTGGTTATAGTTACAATTAAGGTAATTCTCCAGGAAATGAATGTCAATGTAATGTCCTCTAAACACAAGGGAACACAGTATGTGTATGTGTGTGTGTATACACTAATTAATTTCCCTCCTACCGGATTGAATAGCTCCGTTGTTAGGCCCAGATAGTTATGCAATGCCAGGAAGGTGACTCTCTGGAGCCGCACCATGATAATCTGCAATGCGCGCACACACACACACACACATAAGAAAAATCTAACACTGAAATAAACAGAGCAGAACATATTATACATGAGATAAATGTTAAATTCAAATTACATCAGGATGATTAATCTTTTTGTCCTAAAGATATATGCCACAGGAGGTAAAAATGTGTTAATTTTCCTTTCTAAACTGTGTGTTACCTGGATGACGCGTACAAGTGTCTCTGGATATTTCTTAAACACAGACTCAAAGGCTGATACAGGTAAGCGTAAGATGGTGGAGCGAGTTGCTGCCCGTGCAGTCACAGTCTTATAAGGAGCTGGATAACCCTGGAGAAGGCAAGCACAAATAGTAAAAAAAAAAAAAAAAAAAAAAAAAAATTACATTAAAGCAAAGGATGTGATTTTTGCAAGGTCAATGTTGGTGCCAAATGCTGTTTACCTACACTTGTTGATGAAAACTAAAAAATAATTGATCCTATAATGAGTGAGGCCAGATATGATAGACAATAAGGATGTGATGACAGATCCACTGGACTATAGTCTACAGCACTGGAGTTTAAAGTGACTTTCTATAAAGCCATGGACTAGTTTTGTCGTTGACCACGTAAAATGACAGTTTAACTTGGATTTACCTGTTATCACAAGTTTTTGTCCCTGAATTTAAGACCACATAGCTGATATTTAGTTCAGGAGATGAATTATTTGTCATGAGCAAGCGTAGCTCAGTTGATGCATTTTCTTTCTTTATTCCATTACAATGTTGAAGATATTTGTGTGTGTGAGTGTGTTTATGCATGTGGGGTGTGAGTGTTTACATGTCATATGTGTTTCAATGATAGCTCAATGTAATATTAAAGATAAACGTATTATGGTGGTTAAACAAGTGTCTGATGGTTAAAAATTACTTTTTGGCACATAAAGGGGGGTTTAAAATAGCTCATCTGAATATTTGTAGTTTAAGGAATAACATAAATGACATCTCAGAAATGTTACAAAATTATAATTTACAGATATTAGCCATATCAGAAACACATTTAGATTTAACAATTAACAGTCCTGTGTTGAATATAGAGGGATATAATTTTTATAGGCAGGACAGAAACTTACATGGAGGGGGAGTAGCTTGTTATGTTCAAAACCATATTCCAGTCAAAGTTAGAAGAGCTCTTGCTATAGCAGGAGTTGAAGTACTGGCTACAGCTACAGTTACCTTATGTAAGGCCTGTCCTTCTTGGATGTTGTTACAGACCACTGATTGCTACTGTCATGTACCTGGATCAAATATGTGAAATGTTGGATAAAGCATGTGAAATAGGAAATGAAATCTACTTCTTAGGAGATTTTAATTTAGACTGGAAGTCTGCAGGTTGCATATCAAAGAGCAAATTGCTTTCTTTAGACAATACTTCTAATCTGTCTCAAATAGTTAAGGATTATACAAGAGTAAGTTTTAAAGCTGATGGCACACACTCAGCAACTCTTATTGATTTAATTTTACAAATGCGATAGACTTATGTTCAGAGGCAGTTTCTATTCCAGTTGGCTGCAGCAACCATAATTTAACAGCAGTTAAAAGAATAACAAAAGTGCCTAAATTGGGTCAGAATGTTATTTGTAAAAGGATATTTAAAAAGTTTAAAGAGAATGATTTCATAGGAGAGAAGGACCATTGATTGGTTGGAGGTTACACAGCAGCAGAATCCAGATAGAGCTGTGGCCATCTTCAGCAACTTGATAACTCGGTTAATAGACAAACATGCTCCTATAAAAAAACAAACTGTAAGAAATGTCTCAACTCCACAGCTGGATCAAGAGCTCAAAGAATATATGAGGCAAAAGAATCAAGCCAAAGTGGAAGCATGTTGCTATGTGGAATAAGTATCAGAAATTAAGAAATTATGTGACTAACATAAATAGATATAAAAATCGAATGTATTATCAAAATAAAATTAAAGATGCTGGAATGGATAATGCAAAGGTATGGAGTACACTGAATGGGAAGAAAATGGGAAGAAAAACAAAATTAAATGCAACATCTTTAGAGGCTGATAGGATTTGCTTTACTAAACCAAAAGAGATCGCCAACTATTTGAGCAAGTTTTTTAACAACAAAATACAAAAAATTAGACAAGCCACGGAGTTGGGACAAGATAAAAACATTTCATATGAATTGATAACAAATAGTGTAATGACTATGAAAGAATGTACATTTAAATTTGACATTGTAACTGAGGACAGTGCGAAATAAAATACTGCAAGCAAGTAAAGATAAACCCTGTGGAATAGACAATCTGGAGGTTAAACTGTTGAAGATGGTGGCAGATTTTATTTCTATGCCTCTGTCTCATATCATCAATTCGAGTTTAATAGCAGGTGTTTTTCCCTCACAATGGAAAAGAACAAAAATTATACCTTTAATTAAAAATAATAAAGAACAGTTTTCAGGCCAAAATAGCAGACCAATAAGTTTGTTACCGGCAGTAAGCAAAGTTATGGAAAAAGTTGTGTATGATCAAATACAAGAGTATTTTGACGTAAATGGGTTAAACGCAATGTATCAACATGCTTACAGAATGGGTCACTCCACAACTACAGCACTCGCTCAGATTACTGACCACTGGTTACAGAAAATTGATAATAAGAACTTGGTTGGGGCAGTATTCCCACATCTAAGTGCAGCCTTTGATGTTCTGGACCACAATATTCTGTTAAAAAAGTTAGTTTGTTATGGATTTAAACCATTTGCTGTTAAATGGATTGAAAACTATCTCAGTAATCATGAGTACACAGTCTACTTTGATGGTAGCTACTCAGAGGTTGAAAAGATGAGTTGCGGGGTGCCCCAAGGCAGTTGTCTAGGATCCCTTTTATTTTCAACTTTCACAAATGATTTTCCACTGATAATTTAACATGCAACCATGGCAATTTATGCAGTTGACACAACATTATATTTATCCGCAAAAAATTTAGGTCAGCTTAATACTATGTTAAATAAGGAGTTGGACTTACTTGCACAATGGATTACAGACAATAAATTAGTTGTTAATGCAGGCAAAACAAAATGTATGGTTGTTGGGTCAAAATTTTTTAAGATGTCACCAACATTGCACTTAACTGTAGGAGAAAATGTGATTCAATAAGTGGAAGAAGCAAAATTTATTGGGTGTAATTGTGGATGGTACACTGTTGTGGGATGGCCAAATAAATAATGTACTGCAAAAAATGGAACGGAGTATGGGAATAATTAGACACTGTAAGAAATGCATTCCTCAATGGCCGACCAAGCGATTAGTTCAGTCATTAGTATCATCTCATATGGATTATGCTTCAGTTGTTGGTCAAATACTAATGAAAAAAATTTACACAAATTGCAAGTCGCACAGAACAAAGCGGCACAAATTGTTTTGGGTTGCCCATACAGAACCAATACAAGTACAATGCAAAACAGTTTGGCATAGTTAACTGTAAAACCTAGCCTGAAATATTTTTTATTATCATTTATTCTTAACATTATAGCGACAAAAACTCCAGAAATTATCTACAGACAATTGTAATTTTTTGCTGGTCAACATAATTGTTGTACAAGACAAACCAGTGAAACACGGTGTGTTCTACCTTTGGGCAGAACAAATTAGCTGCAGTGAACCGTTTTTTATTGGGCCATGGTTGCATGGAATGGGTTGCCAGGGTTTCTGTTGTTGGAAAATAAGAGAAAATGTTTTCAAAAGAAATTAAAACTTTTTTTTTGTTTACACAGTGGACATGAAATAGAAAGTGTATGGATAATATTGAAAGATGTCTTATGATTTGTATCAGACAGCTATTGTTTGGTGAATGAGTGTAAATGTATAGCACTTTGTTTGTTTACTTTTATTGCATTGGGCTGTTGTATTATATGTCCCGTCTGTGTGTGTGTGTGTGTGTGTGTGTGTGTGTGGGGGGGGGGTAAGATTAATGTAAATATTAAAATTGTAATGTAATGTAGAGGAGACCCCAGGAAGAATAGCAGCTGATGTTTCAGTTGCTAATGGGGATCTTAATAAATGAAATGAAATGAAATGAAATGAAATGAAATGAAATGAAATGAAATGAAATGAAATGAAATGAAATGCATAAACGGTCCTGCAGTACTTACTGGCTCACAACTAAATATTATGTGACTTTCATAAAATGCTCCAAGTTAAAATTACAGATAGTAGTTTAACCATAGTGTTACAGACTACAGGCATTCTACAAGACACAGCTTTAGTAAATTAAAATTAGAAAAGAGAGTTTTCAAGAATGAAATAAAAATCAAATAGAGCATGACATGAGCAAGCTAGGAACATTAGGAACTTGACCCACAAACACAATTCTTCTTGTGTATAAAAAGAAATGCATGACTGGAAATATAAACAGTGGGAAACAGGATGAAAAATGAGGACAAAGGTTGAGCAGAGGGTGAAAGCGAAGAATATAAGACTTTAGTTTGATGTGCAGATGGAGACATAAGGAGCTCACAGTGATGATGTCCAGAATACTGAGCAGACTGTGGACACTGTCACCTGGGAGTACATCCTTCACCGCTGGCTCTGTACCATCCTAAAAAAAAACATGAAATGAATGACAAACAAAAAGTCTTGAACATTCACAAAAAAAAAATGTCAGTGTTATGTGTGTAAACAACATCTGATCTGGCCATGAGGGAGGGGCTGGAGCAGCAGACCGGAACCCAAATACAGTCAGACAATGGCAGGGGGAGCCACTGTCTTGCCTCTACTGTCTTTGTTTTTGAAAAAGATTACATCAAGCTGAATGTTGCTGCCCTCTACTGTTAGCTTTTTTATAAGGTTAAACAAGCACAGGCCTCTGTCAAATGAATGTGTGCAGAGCTTCTAACAGTTAAGTTTTTATATCAAGCACAATATGAAAAGCTCAGTATTGAGGATCTGCACATGCTTCTGTCCTTACAAGAAGTTTAAGTTGGAATATGTGTTGTTCAGGGAGCGGGTTGTGTTTTTGACATAACCCCACTCCATTTCTATACTAAAAGTAGCTTTTGTAACAGTGCTGGAGCTGCACACAAGCAGATCGCAGCCATTGAAGAACTTGGAAGGCCTAAATTCTTTAATTAGAAAGCAGTGTATTGTGGCTATCAGTGTAGATGACAGAGACAGCCTTCAGTTTAGTGATGAAATTAGTAATGAGTAATAGTAGTAATAATAAAAAAACAAACTCCAATACAACTTAATGTAAGCACACAAGCACATACCCATCTTACATAATTAACCTTTAAATAGACAGACACAACTTGCATGTGACCCTCTACAATAATGCTTTATGGGCTACTTTACCATGACTACTTATTACTTTTGTTTACTACCTCAAATACTGAATTATTATTTGATTTAATGCACACTGTGACTTACGTTTTGTGTAATGAGAGGTACTAGACACATGGTTCCCTGAAGGAATGATCAACCAATTTACATATCTATAACTTCACCATATTATTCATTGTTATACTTATGTCTATAATTTAGTTTTAAAAAGTGCACAAAGCAATGTTTATACACTCATAAATAGTGAAAATGCGTTAACTCATCAGTTAACCAGCTCTCCTCATACATTTTCATGGATGCAGAGTTCTAGTCGTCCATCCTGGACCACATAGATGCTGTCATCGTCATCTCCTGGTCTGAAAAGACCTTCACCCTCTTGCAGTTCTATAAAAACCATGTGGCGACACAGCTCTAGGAAAAGAGGCTTCTCAAAATGACCAAGGACCCTATAGGAAGGCACACATCATGAAAACATTGTCAGTGTCTGAATCTGATGTTTAGCTGTACATTTTTCTGCTAAACACAAACATACCTGACATTCTTCAACATATAAAGGACTTCAGATGGCAGGTTTGAGCTCTGTACATCAAACTCTGTCAGGTCAGCTTCCAACAGGGAGGGAGGGGGCTCCTTGGGCTGCAGTGTGGGAGGATCTTTACGGATCCTAAGGATTCTGTTAACACCCACATTACAAACAAATAATGTAAAAAAAAAAACAAAAAACAAAACTTTAAAGTTTCATAAAAAGTTGCAATTAAATTATATAATGATGGAGCATACTTGCGCGCTATGCTTAGGACTTTGGTTCTTTTGCGAACACGTTGTGGCTGCTTTGAGACAGAGGCAGAGGAGGAGGGGGGAGGAGGGATCGAAGACAGCGTCTGGACCTGAGAAAAACAAATAAGAGTCTGGTGTTGTTTTGTGTAGAGAGAAAACAATTGTAAACACATTACTTAATTAGTGCATACAGAGGAGTTCCTTTTTTAATAGACCAAGGCTCTGCATTCATTACTTAACAATTTTTCTTTTTTTTTTTTGCATTAATACATTTGAGTGCATAATGAAATATGTATGTTTGTAAATGAGTAGGTGTATAAAAAGTGAAAAAAAAAAACCTTTCGCATTATCTTCCTTCCATAGAAGAGTACTTTATCTCTTTTTCTGAAGCGATACTGTGGGACACCAGGCTGTTGTTCACCTTGTCACATGACACAAAAAACAAAAGTCAATAAAGCCATTTTAAGACATCAGTCTGCAGACAGAGAAGTGAAAGATAAAAAAGGAGAAGAGAAGAGAAGAGAAGAGAAGAGAAGAGAAGAGAAGAGAAGAGAAGAGAAGAGAAGAGAAGAGAAGAG